>UYYA01000231.1:0-84437 GCA_900624975.1 Angiostrongylus costaricensis | reverse complement strand
ATAAACTGATCTTCTTAAGCTGACGCGAGGTTGGTACAGATCTTCGTTGTCGTTGTCGTTGTTTTTGATGTTATTGATCGATGGCTGACGTTTCGGCGACTTCGCCTTCCTCAGAGCCGTGATGTTACGTGCGGGACTAAATGTTACGTGAACGACAACGACAACGAAGATCTGTACCAACCTCGCGTCAGCTTAAGAAGATCAGTTTATAAGATCACATAAATAAATTAATCAGTAAGTCTTCGGTTGGTGGAGATTATGCTGGGGCCCGCACAACCGGTGAGGGCGGATCATTCAAGTATCAAGTAAGTAAGATATTATAACACGCCGCGGATGTAGCACGATGGTTACAGGCACCCTAAAATAGCTGGTATTTGGTACACGGTAGTTGGTTCCATAACGCGGCTTGGCTAATCTTGCCCTCTATTCCTCTGTAATCCTCTGGTGTCAAAAATTTGATGAGACACTTGCGTAGGAAAAACACCAAATTGAAAAATTCACTGTTTTCTTGATGAGCAAACACGAGGTTGTTACTTTAATCCTTATTTATTTTTGAACAAGTTGATGCTTCGGCGGATCCTGTGTTGCAGATGAAGAAGCCTTTTTTTCTCAACGTGATTCTAATGTTGGTTTGCCTTTTTCTCTGTTTGGTTATGGAGATGTTTGGTTAGGTAGATTGCAATCAAGTTGACCTTTCCAGGCTCTGAAGAAAGCTAAATCTCCGGAGATGTCAGCTTGTTCATAAATAAATAAAGAGTAAAATGAAAAACTCATGTTTACTCATCAAGGGAAGGGTGAATCAATCGATCAGTTCCGGGGTTTATAGAAAGTCGGTTGTGGGAATTACTAAATAGATCGGTAGGTCCTCTCAAGTTATTGTAAAGGTCTCGTATTTCCATCCATTCAACTGTACGATGTTAAGGGAAGTCCAAAGTAAGGCCCACCTAGAAGATTGATTAACGACAAAACTTTACCCCTCTATGCATACGATCTTATGTTGTGATGTTTGATACAAAGAAACCTTTCGCTCATTACTGAACATTCGGCCATAGGAGCAGTTTTGCTAATTCCCACTGACTTAGCAAAATAATTTGAAGGAAGGATTATGGCTGGCAACAAAAGTGAGTCTACGGGAAGATGAGAAAAAACTTAAACACTATTGATTTGTTCCCACACGACCCGCAGTTTACTATGTTCTTCTTTTCCCTGTGGTATTTACCTAAAATAAGTCTGATTCATATGCGATGCTTATGCTGGGGAAGAAGGACTCATTGTGTGTAGGGTACTGTAAAGCTGAATGAAAGATGCCCTTATATGGGGTCTGGTTCCTCAGGGATATTCAGTGGTGCGCGAGGATGAGTTGTGCTACACGCTTGATTTAAATGACAGTATTAACCGATCAGTTCCAATGGTTTCTCATAGAGGCTCTGAATCTAACATGTGGAGCCCTAGCTCCCTTGAAATCAGAAAATCGTCCAATGAGCTTCTACAATGCTGTGGGGAAGAACGGAGATGGTGTTAGAGATTTCTGAATTCTCTCCATAATCAGCTGGCGAACAGAGGTTCATGAATAACTTCGAAAGGGTGTTCTACTGCAGGAGGACGGAAACGTTATAAACGTTTTTACGCTTTCTTCGTTCCTACTAATCGTCGTAGACGGAGGAGATTGAATGCACGCTTGGTCTATGTAATGACTTGCATTGGCTCAAGGATCTATCAACTCGGTATTTTTTATCATCCCAGACAAATTTAGCACCAATTTGCCGATCAAGGAGAGGTGATGAAATTTGTCTGACCGTGGAACGGGATCGAATCTAACATCTACGAATGGAGTGAACACCCCTAGGCATTGCTTTACGTGCGCCCTGTAATGACGATTAGAATTAAAATCGAGCAAACGCAAAACATCAAAAACTGAGACTTCTTATGAGATTAATCATCATCGTTATCCATACAAAATGGACTACATATTTTAATGGTTTTATTCTTTTTAGTAATGGCAATAAACTTTTCAGGATGATCTTCGTTTCGGACTGGTCTTCAACGGCATTCATCGCCTCTGCGGCTATGGACGGTTCGTCCTTTACGAAAATCATTGTCGATCGGGTTACTTGGCCGAATGCCCTAGCTGTGGACATTTACGCGGATAAGATCTACTGGGCTGACGCCTACAATGATGTCATCGAGTTAGAGACAGAACTGGTTTATTGCTTTATGTTTAATATATTTGACGGATACAGGTATTAAACTGGCAAAAGAAAGAAGGATTCACATAGCGCGGTAGAAAGAGCTTCATCGTGACCCCCACTGTCCTTGTTTCTATTCGGCGTGCAGACCAACTAAACTCTCCATCTAGTCAGTGCAAAGGCTAAATTCTCATTTGATGACTAGGAGGAAATGAAGCGCTTAAAATTTCAACTACAGCCATAGCTTAACTGGGTTCTATGCCGATTTGCGCTCGCCAGATCAACCCCGCTGACGGGTGATTGCTGTGGCAAAAAGATCGATAGAAATAGCTGAGAGACGTGCGAAACAAAGGACCCGCATGGTGTGGTGGTGAACGCGTTACTCCCCGGAAAGGATAATAGCGCGTTCGTTCCCCACCATAGACACCGGCGGTCCAGAGTTTTGCAAATATCTCAGCAACGTTGTGGTTGAAGCGCTTAAATTTCGTTGTCGCCAAGGTTTTAAGATCTTGTTTTGGTTTGGGGAGAGATGTTTGCTTGAAGCCTAAATGCTGGGAAAATGATACATACTACAGTGCAAATTTTATATGAAGGATAACATTGCTGAACCTAGAGGTAACCAAATCCCGTCAAAAGCTTTTCATTTAAAGCAAGAGAAAAAACGGATCTATTTCCTGCAGCTGCTTTACGAACCCAAAGCTTGAGTGAGACGAATGAAATATACAGCGCCATCTTGAGCTTTAGGGTGTCTGGACTGGACGGATCGGGTCGCCATACTATCATTTCTGATTCCGGTACCGTACCACACGTTTTCGCCTTAACAGTTGCCGATGACTCATTGTATTGGAGCGATTGGACATATAGGTTAACCACTGCTACAGTACTCATATACCACCTAGTTATTCGTTAAACCGTGCTGTATAAATATGCATAATTAAGGGGATTGTTGAAAGCCGACAAACTTACTGGAGACAACGTAACTGTAGTTGCACAGACCGCGCTGCTACCGTACGGATTAAAGGTGTTTCATCTTTCATTGCAACCACAATGTGAGTTTTTCGACGCATCGCGCTTTCCTTCTTCATTCCATAGGTTTTTCATAGGTGACGAACGATTGCAATAGTTTGCGTCGTACACTCAATGTTACGGTTTATTCATTATTCATAAACCTTGTTAAAAAATCCACAACTTTTGCCTGCCTATAGCAAAAACATGATATTGCTCAATCAGGCCGTTTTACGTACTTAGATACATGGACAGGCCGTTTTCACGACTAGTGCGGTCCCTTTCACACTTTTCACATTGGGACGTATTACTTCATTCATTCTGAAGCGGTCGTAGTCCATAGTGGTGATTTGTTTTGAGTATGATGACGTCCACGATGCCAATTCCATGAGTCTAAATCGCTTCCATCTGCAAATGCAACTGCTTAATGTGATGTTACAAGCACATAGCTCTAGGTAGTTGTCCAAGAGGATGCTTGTTTGTTTTTCGAGTCACCTTCACTGTGTTTCTCGCTCATTTGTCGTCAGGCCGTTCCTTTTCTATAGCTTCCCTATCCATACTTTATTCTCAGTATGTCCTCTTTCGAATTTCGAATAAGATTTTATCGATTAGACATGTGTAGTTGACACATTCGATATGGAGCAGATAATAAAACTCTAATAAAGAATAAAGCTCTCGGCGTTGATCAAGCCCTGAGGGATGCGCCATGCATTCGACTTCATTAAGTATCGTTGGAGGTGATTGAATGCATATCTGGCCTTTACAGCGACTCGCGATGACCTACCGATGTATTGAGCCGGTGCTGCTATCCTCCCAGACAAGTCTGGTACCAATTTGCCGACCCTGGAGAGATGGAAGGCTTGGTGGACCTTGGGCGCAGGGATCGATTCCACGTGTGTGCCGCAGTGGCGCCTCCAACCACTGCACCACACACGCCCCTCATGGAGCAAATATTTGCTTGAATCCTTGGACAATTGAACAGATCGTATCACGGATTATCCGAACATTGGCACAATCCTCATTTATTTTATTCCCTCGCGGTTATTCTTCGTAAAGATGACCTCTCTACGCATTATGACATTCACACGTTTCACTTCCGTTTACCACATATGAGTTCAGCTGACCAATATGATTGGGAAGGACACCTAAATATCCTTCACTTGATTCAGGACCATTTTCATTTGCGATACTATCCACCATTCCCTTTTGGTATCTATAAATATTTTTCACCACACAATCAGTTTACGCAATTTTGTTCCAAAGGCTTAACCTGTGGAAACGAAACGAGATCTAAAATGAAAAGTTTGTTGAAAAAGCAGATATATTTGAGAAAGATATTTGTGAACAACTCTGTAGACGAAGAGTAAACTGCCAGATGAGATTGAGGTGGCCGACGTCTCCGCATTAGGTAATTCATCTTCTGTATGGCTCTATAGCCTTCCACGTCGAACTGTCCTAGATGTGAATTTGAAAACCACAAACTTTTGTAATTAACCCTTTATAGAAACAGTGCACTAATACAATGTTAACATAATGGGATTAACTTGTGGGAAGTAAACGTGTGTTATAGCTCTAGTGTGTAATAGCTCAACTGCTTGGAACAGTAAAGTTCCAATGGCAATGATGAATAGAAGAGTAATGTGCTAATGGTGATTAGCACAGTAATGTGCGTGACATACAGCAGTGATTAATACTGCTTTTATGAACAAAGGGTTCAACAAATGATGAGTTCTACCTTCGGTACTTGGATTCCTGGACGGCCCCGTCTCACTGGTTGTGCGGACCATCCTCCATTTTTCGGAGTTTTGTTAGTTTAGCCATTGTGTTTTCTTAGAGTCCCCAGGTCAGCCTGGCCAAAGTCTGCCTCAGGCCTTTATCACCACAGGCTGTCGCAGCCATTTTGGATTAGAGGGAGATTTACCACCATACGACTTTGATACCAGGATGTTGGTGGATCCTGGTATTGGTTTACTCTTAGCTAGGCTTCCTGATGGAAACGATGGAAACGCCGGACTCCTTCTCAGCTTGGGAGACCCTACCAGAGGATGAATTCCCCGCTCTACAACATAGGCCGACGCCCAGGAACATCTCCCAGCCACAATGAGGCGGTAAACCGTTGGGAGGAATAAAGCGATGAAGCGATAAATTCTACCACACGAAGTGAAGCAGTCAGAGAGAAGTGACGACTACAAGAAGTATATTCAGGCGAATGAGAGGATGACTAGTGAATGCTGTTTATGTCTCTGGTTGAATGAGCGGAATTACGGCATAGCTTCAGATCGTGATGGTCAGTTCATCGGAACAGAGCTCGCAAAACCGCGTTAGACGTAGGATACACTAAACGAAGCACTATACAAAAGCTCCTTCTACAAGGGATGCAACAGATAAGGATGCTGTAGTTTGCGAAGAAAACATCTGACAAAAGTAGAAAGTTTGCACTCAAAGATTGCTAAACCGTAAGCAGCTTGAAAGCGCAAACATATCAAACTATGTATGAAATATGGGAACAAAGTGATGTCTATCTGATTGAGATTAAGGTCTGTAGTTTTCTCTGCATACTGTAACGTGCCTCTGAAATGAACGCGTGAATTTGTCAATAGATGGACGTCTTTTTTGAGAGGATCAAAGACGTGCATTCGTCGTTTAATATCATATTAAAGTTTTTATCCAAGCTCTTTTACATAGTTATTGAGTGATTTGGGTGAACATGTTCACAACGAAAACTCATATGCCCTCTCTTGGTTGGTGGGAGGCGCCACTGCGACACACACATGGAATCGATCCACACAGCACCCATGGCCCACCAAGCCTTCCATCCCTCCGGGGTCGGCAAATTGCTCTCAGACTGGTCTGGGAGGATAGCATCACTGGCTCGATACATCGGTAGGCCACCGCAAGTCGTTGTAACGGCCAGATATGCATTCAGTTACCTCCAACGATACTTAATGAAGTCGAATGGATGGCGCATTCCGCAGAGATTGATCAACGCCGAGAGCTTTATCTTTTTATCATTTGTACCTTATTTTGTCTTTCGTTTTTTTAGAGGTTTTCATAGACTGGATTCCACTTCTGTTCCATTCAAACCGTTCTCTTTCCCTTCAACTCAAACAGATTTATATCCACTGTGTAGACCTTTAGTTAATTGGTGTTGCTCTTTGAAAACCTGTGACTTATGGAAAAGCAAGAGCGATAGCAGTCAGCTACAGTGTTGCTCTAGTGTTATGCGTCTTCCAGGGTAGGAATTTTCTACAAATAGCATTAACTGTTAGCGGTATAAGGTAGTCATCCCCTTTTTAAACAACTTCTTCTTGCAAGATTTCTGCCGCTCGATGCTGTCGTCGTGTAATGAAAATGCTTTGTTTCGTCAGAGAGGAAGTTGGACTCATTATAAATTTTTTGTGAGGAGTTGTTAGTTTAGTAGATACTTACTTGATACTCGATGCTCGAACGGCACATCCTCACTGGTTGCGCGGGCCCCAGCACAATCTTCATTTTTCGGAGATTTGCTGGTTAAACCACTGTGGTACCCTGGAATCACGACGTCAGCTTGACCAAAATCTTTCTCAGGTCTTCATCACCACAGGCACTCTCAGCACTAGTGGATCAGAGGGAGATTTGCCACCATGCGACTTTGATACCAGGACGGTGGTAAATTTTGGTATTGGTTATTGATGTTTAGTTTTGACTTAGTGTGAATCGTACTATTGAAAGGATTAGCGAATACACAATGTTTCTTTCCCCACAAAAAAAAAACTTTTGGTGTTAGAGATGTAGTTGGCAGTAACAGAACACATTCAGTTAGTGTTTTTGATTGTTGGGAATATCTACATACTATGGTACTAGACCAGTTTCCTTGCCCACTTTCTTTTCAAATTTTCCAGTGAAAAGTTCCTACGGTTGTTCAGCGGTTCCTTTTACAGCAGCCCTTCAAGGATGTGAAGATTAGTAAGACGAGATCACAGAATCTCGTGTTATTCGACAGAGATCTATGAAACGGCAAGGTAGACACCACTGAGAACTTCTTTTTTTATAGTCAGGGTTCTTCAAGGTTAATATATAGCCTTCTTTATCTGACTTTTCTACAGCGTACGCTGTCACTCGGAAAGTGATATGAGCTCAGTCCTCATTTTTTACCAATGGCGTTCATCACAGAGCGTGATCGGCTAGTTATGAGTTCTTTCACTGCCTAACGTCGTAGGCGATGTACTGAGATAACTGCAGTAGAACACTTGTCAGGTTTCATTACGGGTGCACCTCGGCTTATATAAATCCTAAATGAGATTTATGTATCAGGCTAGAAAAATTTTCGCGTTTTTCAAATTTCTTTCTCATTTTTGCGAATATTTTGAAGTTGTGGGTGTGGCAGAAAAACAAATTGGTAGTCCTATAAATGTTCGAAATACATCGATTCTTCCTTTCTATCAGCTTTCGCTTTGAGCTTCGTTTCCTCAGACAATGCGGTAAGAAGAAGAGAACAGGAGCGCTATGAGTGTCAGCGATATGTAAACTTGGATATTTTTTGAATTTTCCAGTCCCCTCGTTGTGCAGTACGCTCGGATGTGAACAACTATGTCTGCTCGGGCCCGAACGGACAGCTAAGTGTGGATGTGGGGAAGGATACGAACTTCACGCCAACGGTAGAAACTGCACCAGCAACTGTGATTCCAAACATATTGAATGTGGAGGATCGGAAGCCAAGTATGTTGGTAATGAGCAAAAATGTTTCTGGTGATATAACAGTAGTGAAAGTTTATTTTTATTCTCTTACTACCCTATCTACGTCTTCCATTTTCTACTAAACTTTATTGTTATTATAAATTACTGATACGAGTCTACAGATATGAAAACTGGCCATTGCCAACCTAACTTCGGTAGCTTTGAATATAAGTTAGGATTAATCATCAGTGACCGAAGATTAATCATTGTTGAGGTAACAAGTGAGCTTTGCTCGCTGGTGGGATACCATTCTTAAAAGTGACGTGTTGTCCCACTAAGGATCCGAATATCGACATAGACGTTCAACTTCTCATATATGGTTCCCGATTCGGGCATGATGATCGCCGACTGCGACCTTCCAGAGAATATTAACGTGATAAACCGTTGGCAGAGTTGATCGACCCTAGTACTCGAAACCTCATCATCGTGGAGAGTGTTTGCAGCGAAGTGCGGAAGCGAATGTTTTAATTGTTTTTTCTACCGTATTTGTTATGGATAATATTTTGAGCTCTGCAGAAAGGAGGAATCCTTCATAGGCAGTCATAACTACAAGATTTACTAAGTTCGTTCTTATGCCGAATTGGGTGACTTTCTTACGATAATATTTCCGCGTTACTTAATTTAGGACTTTCAATCTAACTTCTTGTTATTTTCCTCCAGTTAATATTAGTCCATCTTGCTCTGCTTTCTGAAAGAGCATGGTAGTGTTGTCTTACATAGTCAACGTAATATTTTTTGCCAGAATCCGAATATCCTTTATGAACACTTTTTTACTCTTTGAAAGTGTTCAGGTGCATTTCCATGTTGTACGTCTGTGACGGTATCTCTCATTGCAATAATCATGCGGACGAGATGAAATGTCGTGAGTTTTCTTCGAACAGCTCGAGCACCACCGCCCTCGTTCTGTCCCGAAACGCCTATCCCATTCCCGACTGTTAGCATGTCATTGCTTTTGTTTGCCTTTTGACCAAAATTTCCTTCACTGACATGTTTTGTTTTTGAACTGTCTTTAATTTTAGTAGAACATCAATAGAACGCTTGACGACGTACTGTGCTGCTTCGAAGTCTAAGCCAGCGTTCACAACAAGCAACCGAATTTGACCAAACGTGGCTAGAGGCAAATTGTCTACGTCACCTCTAACTTAATCATAAGTAACTCTAGCGAGAAGCAATAAGCCCATCCGTCCAGTTGCTCTGTTACAATAATAATGGTAATAGTAATAACAAATATTATTATCAATAATAATGATTCATTACTATTGTTGTTATTATCATCTTCGAAGCTCTTCGGTCTTCTTCTCTGTCTGGAGATTAGGCTTCAACTGGATAGTCCTCGCATAGCCGTGCTAAGGTGGGAATTGTACAGAGGGAAATTGTCCCAGACAAGTCTGGCACCCATTCCCCGACAACGAAAGGATTACAGGTTTGGTTTGCCTGAAGTGGAGTCAATCCATTGCCTTGGTACTTTGTGCCATCCGCGTTATGAACGGGATCACTACCACTAGGCAACGCGCCCCCTTTCACTCATAAAGATTGTTTTGCTATTATGCCTATTTTTTTCGATTTTTCCATATTTTCTACTATACTTTCTTTACCTTTTTTGGCGAGAAGCTAGCTAAGTAACTTGATAATTCTGTTGTGGAGCAGAACTACTTCTAGCTCCTTGTGATAATGTGGAACTTATTCTCAACTTGGCTGACTCTGTTACTAGGAGGAACCCATTGCACAACGCAGTTGGACGCGCTGGAACACCTTTCAGCCACAACGAGGCGATAACCCATTGGAATAGAGTGGAAAAGTCACTGTAAAACAACGTTTATTTTTTATTCAATGCCTTTTTTAAATATGTGAAATACAAGCACAGCGATGCTTCGAAATGAGCCAAACTCGGAAATGGGCCTCAGTTGAGCTTCGATCTTGTGATTACCTTTTCATGGGGCTCACATATTATCTACCACACCAATCGAGGCCCTTGCTTTGCCTTTTTTCAGCTGGGTTCAGTTCTGATTCGTGCTCTTCAGATCATTCCAGCTGACAGGTGATTGCTGATAGCATAGTTTAAAAATTAGCTCTAAAGCTTTTTTAACGATGAAAGCTCTCGGTGTTGATCAATCGCTGAGGGATGCGCCATGCATTCGACTTTATTAAGTATCGTTGGAAGTGATTGAATGTATATCTGGTGTTTACAATGATTCGTGGTGGCCTACAGATGTATCGAGCCAGTGCTGCTATCCTCCAAAACAAGTCTAGTGCCAATTTGCCCACCCCGGAGGGATGGAAGACTTGGTGTGCCATGGGCGCGGGGATCGATTCCACGTCTGAGTTGCAGTGGCGCCTCCAGCCACTGCGCCACACACGCCCTTAGAGCATATCGTTAGCATCGTTAGAGTAGAAAAATTGGCTGAGAGAAAGGCAAAATGGGAATGTCGGTTAGTGTGGTGTATAGCATGTAAGCTCCCGGAATGGGTACTCGCGGATTGAAAGCTCAGCTGAGCTTTCTAATGTTGCTCATGGCTTAGCATCCTTGTGGTTGCATTTCAGTGTAAAATGGTCAGTTAAGTAATCGGTATTTTTAGGGACGGTTCAGCTGAATTAGCAATACTCGTGTTTCTTTTCAAGCTCTCCTCATTTTATAATAGAACCAGTAGAAAAGTAAAAACCACGGCTACTAACCAGAAAGACCCTGTGGCTATTTAGGTGTTGAAGCATGTTACAGAAGTGTGGCTTTGGTTTTCAATACTCTAAATCATGTTACTCGCTGTTTTCAACATTTCTAGTGACTTCTGCTGGTAGTTCCAACCATTCTAAGTCTACTTAAACCCTGCAATCTAACACTTCCTAATCAAAGCCGGAATTGTACAATAATAACGAGACGGAATGCCTACATTTACTGCATGGGTTACCTTGTAGCGCTATGTAATCTCACTTTTTTAGAGAGAGATTAACTGTTTAGCTCCACGAATTTGTCTTCCTGGACAATTTCAATGTCACGACAACAAGAAATGTGTAGCTCCAGGAGGTTTATGTGATGACGTTGAAGACTGCTTCGATTCGTCCGATGAGAAATTCTGCCCACCAGGTTTCAGAACGAACACTCGTAGTTCACATGTGAACGAAATGCCAGCCAGACAGCTTTAATTTATTCTATAACGTATTATATAATTCTTCTAATCATTTCTTATGTAATGTCGTCGATCTCATGATTGTAGCGTGAAAGGATTTGAGTATAAAGTTCAACAACTCATTGGACTTTATTATTTTCATGACTTTGAAATCGTCATAAATGTCACCTAAAACGATGGTGTACTCTTACGAAGTTGTTCATTAAACCTTAAAAAATCATAATTTTTGAGCTTTTAAGTCTATAAAGCGGAAAACACAAAGTAACGATGGAATGAAGTTTCTACCTTAATGTTGCTGAGATATTTGCAAAACAGCGAACCGCAGGTGTCTGTGGTGGGGAACGAACGCACTATTGTCCTTTCCGGGGAGTAACGCGTTCACCACCACACCATGCGGGTCCTTCGTTTCGCCTGTCTCTCAGCTAGTTCTATCGATCTCTGCCGTCAGCAATCACCCGTCAGCAGGCTTGATGTGGAGGGTCCAAATCGGCATTGAACCCAGTTAAGCTGAGGCTATAGTTATAGTCATAATTTTAACCTTTTTATTTACTACCTATTCTTTTTAACGGCAGAGTATTTGCGAATTATAACTTTAATGCTGCTGAGATATTTGCAAAACTCCAATAGAACTAGATGAGAGACAGGCGGAACGAAGGACCCGCATAGTGTGGTGGTGAACGCGTTACTCCCCAGAAGGGACAATAGCGCGTTCGTTCCTCATCGCAGTCACCTGCGGTCTGGAGTTTTGCAAATATTTCAGCATCATTAAAGTTATACTTCGCAAATACCTTGCCGTTAATAAGAATAGTAGTAAATAAAAAGGTTAAAAAGGTGCTACTCTTGTAAGTACGACAATGAAAACGAAGTGGGTTATATTGACCTTACAACATGAGATAAAGTGGAAAGAGAAAATAGCAATACAATTCGAATACTTAAATTAACTTTATAGTGGACGAATTTATAGCGAAATTGTACTGGTATGACGCACTTACCAAGACACTTGCAAGGCCTGCGTTAGCAATGTAGATGATGAGGGTTCGCACGTGGGTTTGACATCAGCTTCAGGATACGATGTCTTCTGTTTTCATTGACATCTTGCAAGGTTTTCCACATCTCTGTAGGAACTCGACAACTTTTGTGTATCGAACGGAGATATCCTGCCCAACGAATAGAATTCTTCCAGCTCGGCATCGGTGAGTCCTGATGTTTATCGGGCCACTGATCGACGACGATGTATCAGGTCGAATAGTGCTGAGTACTTTTTTTAAAACTCTAATACAGAAAATAGTGAAAGGGTAGCTTAATGATAATAATCCCGTTCGCTTAACTGACGACCCCAACCCACCCAGGAACTGGTTCCACGCCGTCGCGGGCTCACCTAGCCTCTCATCCTTCCATGGTCGCGGCTTTGGTACTAGGCATTTCCAGGACAAGCTCACTCCCTCTAGTTTAAGTGGAACAGCCTCACATGGATCTTAGGATTCCAAGGAGATTCGACTCGACCAACATTCGACGGAATTCTTGACGGAGCCGAAAAAATCCTCAAGCAGCAGGTGAAGCCACACGCGAAGAATTGGAAGATCTTCGTGACTGGTGGATGGGTGGAATCGAATCGAATGCAGGAAGTGCTGGGATCCGCCTATCTTCATAGTACTATTATTTTCTAAGGGTTTACAACGATTTTGTACAGTTTGCGGCCATCATGTAAATCTAGTTGGAAGTGTTCCTTTGTCATATCGGCTAATCAATCACCTTTCTTTGCTCCAACTGAGTAAAATGTGACTCTTCATCTCTTTGCTCGATGTAAAGGAGCGTACAGAACATTTTTGCATGATATAATTTATTAAATTCAGAGCCAAACTTATTGATCGGACCATCTTCGTTCTTTACAAATACCTCTGCCTTATGTTTTCTTGATATTCATACGGGAGGCTGTTACTATAGCATTTAATGGTCCCAAAAGCTGGCATTTGGTCGGATTTTTCCCTCATCAGAGCCTGGAAGGGTCAAGTTGACCCCAATCTAATCAGTCAGACACCTCTATAACCTCAGTAAAAGAATTTCGAAGCCTAAATTTCAATTGTTCTGGAAAAATTTCTTGAGATACTTATCGCTTTCTGTGAGCCTTTCACGTGGAGAGAAACCTCACAGGGGTTGCATGGATGGGTAAGGTTCCTCTCTCACATTAAAATATCGATCCCACCTACTGTATTAGATCACGTGCGATTATGAGGTATTCTCCCTTGCGATTCATTTTCGGATTCCTGGAACTTATCCAGAACGCTTCGACAGTTTCCCGCGCTTTCTTTTTGATGTTACGTTTTATCGATTTGGTGACTGCTATGTGATAAGCGAACAGCTGCACTACTGACTGTCGAGGGCTTGTTATCTCATGGAATGCGCTTTTTCTTGCTGGATCGCATGCAATTTCACTATTACTGCCTCAGAATACCACCGAAAAACTTGGGAAGCCCTCAGATTCAGGAACTTTTCAAATCATTTAGGCGTGCGATGTAATGTGCTCTTCGTAACTACGGAGACGATTCGTCACTTCTGGTTCATACCAGGTTTGATTGAAACCCCGTTCTGCATATCCAGTATAAATTGTTTTCTTGTCCACCTATGGAACAAGTGTTCCGTTCAGGGTAAAGTAGGTTTTCTTTTTCGCGCATCGAAACCTTCTCTCACAAATTCTTTTCAGAGAAAATGCCGTTGCAAAGTCATTCCGTAGTTCTTTAAAATCTCTTTGGGGTCATTTTTTAGTTCTTTGAAGTCTGTTTAAGGTCATTCTTTAATTCTGACTTAAAGTCATTCTTATAAACGTATATCTCCGATTATTTTCTTCTTTTTGGTTAGTTTGTACTATGAATGGCACTCTGTAAGCAGTTGGTCTCTTACACTTATAATAGCTCACGAAGGTAAATTAGTAGTGGTCGGTTTGTTTGTGTTGTGTAAACTATGTTTAATGCAGGATATCAACTTTGACAAGTGAAAATGCTACCAACACCGGACCAAGTGAATCCGTGGTATGCTGGCATGTTGGTTGTCGGAGGTGTTATTGGCTACCTGAAGGCTGGTAGGTTCACCTATATCACTTTTGCTTTTTTTCAAAACCGTCTTTTCTCTAACCTCGCTATGACTAATCAATATGTTCGCACTTTTGCTGAGCAAACGCGAGGTGTTATTATTCTTTGTTCACGATTAAGCTGACGTTTCGGCGTTTCGAATGCAGTAATATAGTATAGTATAATGTGCACATTATACTTCCACGTGATTTCTGTGCGGTTGGTCTCTACGTGACATACTTAGTGGAGACCTCATAGAAAGCGGCTCTGAAGAAGGCGAAATTCGCCGAAACGTCAGCTTAATCGTGAACAAAGAATAATAACACCTCGCGTTTGCTCAGCAAAAGTGCGAACAAAATCACTTGATCAATGCCGAGGTTAGTAGAAAGTTAATCAATATGTATTATTTCTTTGATAAGCTTACACGAGGTTGATAAATAACCTTCACTTTTGCTTTTGCCCTCAACTTTCTGATTCATTCTGTTCATGTAGAATCATGTAGTGGTCAACATTACAACATGGTTATTTTCATTACCTTTGTTAGATATTGCTAGTAGCCATGTTTTATATCATCGATCGTTTATGGGAATTATTGATATGAATGGATTTTCCTTTGGATTTTCCAAAACATAAAAAATCCTAGACTTGCAGTTTGGTGAACTTGTCTTTATTACGAAAAAAAAAACCAGTTGAGATGTAGAATTATAATGGGTTTCAAGGATTGCTGATGGCAGCGCTAGGTAGAAAACTAGCTGAGAGAAACGTTGAGCAAGGGCCTCCGTGGTGTAATGTGTAATATGCGGGTTCCCGGAAAGGGTAATCGTGGTTCGATCTGGCCCAGGGTCCAAGTTTTGTGAATGTCTTAGCATCGTTGTGGTTATAATGGATTTGTAGAAGTTTCTGTGCAATAGCTTCAGTGTTTTGTATTCTATTAGATAGATTTCATGGTTTTCTAGATAAAATACATAGGTTTGTTTCATCGTGATATTAAGTACTGGGTGTTGAACTATTTATACACAGACTATAGGTACTTTTTCCTAACGGATCCGCGTACGGATTTCTTAACTTGTTAAAGGTGCCTTCCGTTACATGCAAGATCCTTGGTTTGACTGCGCTCTTTGAAAAAACCAAGGTCTGCACCACTCTGGGGTTGGGAGGCTGGTATCACATTGGTCTTGGAGAATACAGATATTGACTTGGCCGCAAGAGCGATTCTGTAAACCGAGTAGGTATTTATCCCTGCGGTGCTCAATGAAGTTGAATTCACTGCGCATCTCTCAAGGATTGATCAACGCCGAATGCTTTATCCTTTATTCTCCTTTCATTAGCATCGTTCTGCTCATCTCGTCGTTTGCTTTGTTTTAAGCATTTTCAGTGTCATCTGTTATCGGTTTCTTTTTAGGATCGATTCCTTCATTGGTAGCAGGAGCGGGTAGTGGCATCGTCGTCGGCGCATTCACTTTTCTAGACCTGCCTTATAAGACAGCTGTTATTACTGGTGAACTTGTTTCTACTTTGTTGTATGAGAGTAAGACAGTGCATGAAGTAGAGTTTTAATCAATGTTCTTCCATTTTTCTACCTTTACAAGAACTCTTCCTTGACAAATCCTAACTTGTTTACTGGAAACAAAGCCACATTGTTGCTGTAGTTCCAGACATTTCAACATTAAGATTATGGATTGTTCACACCAATCAAATCATTTCTGTGTTAAGGTGTCGCTGGTGTTTTGGCCTATGTGATGGGAATGCGTTTCGCTAACTCTCATAAGATAATGCCAGCTGGTGTTATTGCTTTGGGAAGGTAATAGCTTATATTAGTTTCAAAACTTTACAAGTAATTTGTCACCAGTAAATAAGATAAAATGTATTATAAAGTAGGGGCGCGTGTAGCGCAGTGGTCTGAGGCGCCCTGAAATACGCAAAGGGTCGATGCCTGCCTCCAAGGTTCACCAGGCACTCCATACCTCCGGGGTCCGCAAATTGGTACCAAACTTGTTTGGGAGGATAGCAGTATTGGCTCAATACATCTAGGCCATCGCGAGTCATTGTAAAGGCCAGATATGCATTCAATCACCTCCAAGCGATGCTTAATGAAGTCGACTGCATGGCGCTTCCCTCATTGATGGGGATGCCGTGATTATAAAGTAATGTGCAAGTCATTCAAGCTACACTAATTGTAATAGACATATTACGTTATGTATCTGTTTTACAGTGTCGCCGCACTGCTTGTCCAGCTAAATCATTTGAACAGAACGCGAAGCTTACATTAATTATTTTGTTATTATGTTTTATACAAAAATTACTGTTGTCATTGTATTTTTCATGTTGTCTACCATTTATTTTTTTACTAGAACATAAAACGAGAGGTACTGTTTATTTTGTAGTTAAGGGACTACTTAAGCACCTAAACCCAACTTCGTTCAGTTGTCGTATTTTACTCAGCAGTATATTGTAAACTGTTTTAAGCATGCTGTACTCAGCAACTTACCCACTGATTCCAGTTCTTTTCTTACATTTATAGAAACAAGCTGCGCTCACAAACTAAGTGACAAAGGCTACCATACGCTTCTAGGGTCTGCAAGTATTACCTAACCGAAATAATTCTGAGACAATATCTGGTAGAATGCTGATATTTTGGTTTATTGTATTACTTTTTTGTGATCATTATTGTAACCGTATGAACCATTTGTTTTGAGCTTCTGGTTTCCTCAATTTATTAGGCTTCTTTTATACCATGGACAAAGCCTTAAAGTGACTCAAGACTGAAGCAATTTCGACAGTATGAAATTCTGGAATTCCTTTGCTTAAGACTGAGTCGACATATGGATTTCTTCATCAACGTGTTAGACACTTAGCACCACCACAACGTCATTGTCACTTTTTCGTTTACAGAAAGTCAAAGAACAGAAACCGTCTTGGCGGAGCTCTCTCAAGCTGCTTGGTAAAACGCTTTCCAACCAGCAATAAACAAAGTTCTCCGTTGGATTATCAAATTCAATTGTCTACGACGTCTAGAGCTAATTACTACTAGGTGGTCAAACCCAGTTTGTGCAGAAGCGTTGATAACGAGCGAAAAAGTTTATCGTTGACACTATGAAGAGCGCTTCGTGCCATTGCTTCATCATGACATACTTCTGGGGTACCACCTTCTACTTTACTTTCACTTGGAGATACACGTTACATCAAATCCCATGCGATCCCTCTATAGGGGAAACAAGAAATGCAACTGTTTTGTATCTGCGGTGAGGATTAGATACGTCACTGGAACCCGTGTTGCCCAGTGAAAGCTTCTAGTAAGCTGCAGATATGGTCATATTATTAAGAACATTAGGCGGTATGTGACTCTATAGCATAACGGCTTTGTGATTGACCTATTCAGTGCTCAATCCGACGAACGGCGATTTTGTTACAACCCGATAGTTTTAACCATTGTATATCAAAAAACACGGAAGTAGACTATGTTTGGCGAAGTCGCTTCCAACTTAAACGCTAGCGGAAGCTACTATAACCTTGTTGAAATCTCCAAAAGTCTTTAAATTCAGTCAAAGTTCAAATCTTCTTCAAATGAAGTAAGTTCGATATCCAGCATGAGGTGAGAGGCAAAAAATGTATAGGCTGAGCTTTGATTCGCCGCAATGTCCACGTCATTCATTCGCAGCTCATACAATATCCGGCCTATGAAAGTGGAAGGAATCGGCAATGGAACGAGTTTAGAGGAAACATAGAAAAGAAACTGCCTTTGTTACAAAGCTTACTTACAAAGCCAGCTTCGTTTCTATGTTTCGGTGTTTCCTTCTTGAGAACAGACGAAGTTGTTAACAAGATTTATTTAGCACTGAATTCGTGCTTGGAGTTCTTTCGTATTAACAGAACTGAGTGTAGCTGGACATATGCTTCGTTAAATATGGAAGTCATTAGAGTGTCGAGCTTGTTCTCATTTGATTCCTGGGTACTTTCTGCTGACGTTCTTTCCTCCTACAACTTACTACAGAAACAACTAGTCATCTTCGAATATTTTTCTATTCACCATTTTAATGTCAGGGTAGACCCCACTTGCTAATCTGCGTTGGTTAGAAAGTGCGTCAACTTATGTCGTAGGCGAGGGAAGATTTTGTTGCTGTGGTGGGTTAGAAGAGGTGGCAGCTTCGATATTTCGCTCACCAACAGTAAGAGGTTGCGTATACTGGGCAGTGGATGCTTACAATGGCCTTCGATAAGGAGGTATTGCGAGAACAAACTGTGGGGATTGCAGGTGATAAATATGGGCGTGCTTGTAGCAAACATGATGACGTTTTCCTTAACTCTGCCTCGATGCATATTTTTGTTGTGTTTGCTGAAAGGTCTTTTCTGCCCCTTACTCTAACATCAATTCCGTAAACAAGGAAATAATGCGTCCGATATTAAGTTTGCAAAGCACTGCAAAGCAAAGCACTACTGTTGCAAAGCATGCATTTACCTTGTGCGAGCTGGTAGTCACACGTATTGCAGATGAATGGCACTGAAAGTACTTGGTCGTCGTAAAACTAATCGTATTTCCAGAGCTATTGCTCTCCAGTTTGCCATTTAGTGATGTTGCCCATTGTTCAAGACCACTAGTGTTGAAGATGTGAAATCGGTGGTGGTGTACTCGTCTCCGTAGTTCGGGTGAACGTCAAGTAATTAATCGTCGTTTCGCATGTTTTTCCCTTCACTACCTGGAAGAGAGTGGTCGCTTGCAACAAAGTGGAGCTTCGAGTGTAGTGATGAAGTGGTTCAGAGAGCGTTTGAGTACAACTGAACCTCAATATGTAGGCTCGTGAGCCAGAGTAGTGTAGTAGTACCGCTTCTCCACGCCCGTCACTATAAATGTTGGCCTTGAAGCCCTGTTGGCCGAAACGAAGCGAAACAAAGCATTTTACTAGGCACGCATAGGACGCAGACATACAACGGGGAAGATTTTAAAGTGGAAGTCACTATCCTTGCTCATGATTCCAAAACACCGGCGCGTAAATCTCAAGAAGAGCGTTGGATAATTTCCAAAAATTCAAAAATGAACTGTAAGAAGGAGTGTCCTGTGATCAAACGAGACCTAGCGCCATACCTCAGGCATTTTCTGGTGTAAGCTAGGCACATTCTTCGCCCATGTAATATTCTGTGCTGCTCGTCTCTACCAAATAACTGAAACACTTATAAAGAATAAAACAGTGAATGCTTGAAAGAAGCTGTTCATTATTCGAATGAAATTTGTGAGTTTATTTCTTTCTACTGAGGTTAGAAAAGTGGTTGGTTGAGTGGAGTGCATGTAAATTTGACCTTTCCAAGGTCCGAAGAAGGCGATTCCACTTCCGAAACGTCGGCTAGTATTCTACTGAATAAATCTCGTTGTTTACAAACTAGTGCCTGGTTAAGAAGGAAACATTTACTTATCGAACAGTACCTAAGTCAGTAGAAAGTCGGTACCGGAAATTACAGTGTGAGCAACCTACATGAACTTGAGAGCAAGTTGTTTATTATCCTTTTTTATTGACAGGATGAGCTTACTGATAGCAATCTGTAAGCATCACAGTAGTCTGCAGCAGTATCGGAAATTCGTTATTTTTTAACCGTTTCATTACTGATGACTGAAGAATTTAAGGAAATGTTTAAACTTTGTGAACACAGTGATGCTGAGACGTGAGCAAAGCTCGGAACGTCATTTGTGCCTGAAGGCTTTACTTTGCTCTTCTCTTAATCACGTTTTAACCCTATCGGTTCTGTGTGTGTTTTTGCTTGTTCTCGGCTTTTAAGCTTTATTTTTATCTCAATCTTTTAATACCATGGAATAACCTCCGTAACTCTAAGTTGCTATATCTTTCTACCTCTATTCAGCAAGCACGAGGTGCTATTTTATTTCTTTATTTACGCACAAGCTGACGTTTCGGCGGATTTCGCCTTCCTCAGAACCTGGAAGGGTCAAGTTGACAGCAATCCACTCGGCCAAACACCTCCATAACCAAACAGAGAAAACGCTAAACCAAGATTTCAATCCCATTTAGCATGGCTCTGAACACTCACCGCTTTCTATGAGTCTTCCACTGAGTATGTCGCGTGAAGACCGAACGCACAGAATTCACATGGAAGCATAATGTGCCCCTCCCATCAGAATAACAGGTTTATATAGTGTCCAATATCACGCGTGATAACAAGGCATTCCTCCCTGCGGTTCATTTTCGGATTCTTGGAATTTATCCAGAATGCCTCTAGAGTTTTGCGCGCTTGTGTTCTCGATTCTTGCGCGAGGATCGTAACCCTTACTTCAAAATGATGGCACTCTTAAAAGAATGCTTGGGCTGCTCAATCTTCAGATGGTCTGGAAAGTACTACGCTCAAATAAGAGGGTTGGCAATGGGGCAACGACTGGCTCCAAGCCTTGCCATTGCATTTACGTCTAAGGTGGAAGCACCGGGGATTGATCTCGGGCCGCTACTCTACTGTAGATATATACAGATGACTGTTTTGTCCTTTGCTGAACACAAGAGGAAATGGGCAAATGTTTCGAGTTGTTGAATAAACAGTCAGAGTATATCAAGTTCACTCGAGAGAAACCGAAAGAAAAATGGCTTCCATTCCTGAAGGTCCAAATTAACCTGTGATAAAATGGATACATTGTGAAGTGGTACCGAAAGCCAAGTAGTAAAAACGTCTTGGTACATTACCTCTCTTCTCACCCCTCTCACACGAAAAGGGCGCTTGTGAGAAACATGTATCGAACAGCTACCAGCGTGTGCACAGGAAGACAGCAGAGAGAGGAGTCCTTCAACTCGGTGCGACAAATAGCCATTTCCAATGGCTACGAAACTGCAGCTCGGGATAGGTGTGGCGGAAATCGGAGGCACCCAAACGACAACTCTAGCGATAAAAAGTCTCGTTTAAGCTACCCTTCATCTCAAATGATGTAAGTGCAAGTATAAAACGCTGCCTAAGAAGGATGGGTCTAGAGAATTCGGTAAAAGTAGTTGAAATGCCACCGAGTAATCTTAGGCGCCAGCTAGTTCATAACCGCCTATATGACCGTCTATGCGCAACGCAAAATTACATAATTTTCCCCAATGGTAAAGACGGTGATTGCATGAGCCCGGGCATAGTTTATCTGATCTCCTGTAAGGCGTGCGGAGGCGAATACATTGGCGAAACGGGCTGACCCCTCTGGTCCGCTTAAAAGAACACCTAGCCGGCAAACATAAACCAAATACCCGCTAGGCGCGCATGGGACCCAGAACGCGACATACTCAGTGGAAGACTCGTAGAAAGCGGTGAGTGTGCAGAACTGTGTTAAAGGTGATTGAAATCTTGGCTTAGAGTTTTCTCTGTTTGGTTATGGAGGTGTTTGGCCGAATAGATTGCTGTCAACTTGACTTTTCAAGGCTCTGAGGAAGGCGAAATCCACCGAAACGTCAGCTTGTACGTAAATAAAGAAATAAAATAACAGCTCGTGTTTGCTGAACGGAAGTAGAAAGAATTATTCAACCTCGTGTTATTTGAGAAATTTGGAAGAGAAGAGGGAATCGAATTTCGTCTCACAATGTATAATTCTGCGAACGGAGATGCAGCCTGACCTCCCACTGGAAGCAATAGAATTTTATATTTTTACAATTAAAGACTAAGAGATCTGTGACCAACGGTTGCTAGTGAAAAATCGCCAGTTTTCATGTGCAATAAACCACGAGTTATCAAAGTGTCGTTCTTCCTTTCGTTATTCGCAATACCCACAGGCGAGTATGATGTAAGCCTTGCTAGAGAACAAACGATTGTCGGAAATTAAAATGCGGAAGGCAGTTTAGAGAATGAAAACGTGGGAAACATCGGCAAGAATGAAATGGATCTTTTTCTTTTTCCTTTCTTCATCCTCTTTCAATGGTGGATAGCCAGTCTTAAAACATCTACTATAAATCTGTAAAGTTCTAAACTCCTAGAATGCTCTATTGATCGAGAAATCACCAGTTTCCAAAAAGGCAGCTTCGTCACGAAAGGGGTAGGGAGAACAAGTCATCCGTTTTAGTGGGCTGAAGCATCAAATATAATTCATTATTTTTGTAGTCACACTTTAACCTATTATAGTGGATCATTAAATTCTCTGCGCCTACAATTGGCGCGTGTAGTGCAGTGTTTAGAGGCGCCCTGTAATGCACATGGGATCGATCCCGCTCTCCAGGCCCGCCATGCTCTCCATCCCTCCGGGGTCACCAATTTGACACCAAAATTGTTTGGAACGATGGCAGCACTGATTTGATACATCAGCAAGGCACTACAAGTTATTGTATGAGTCAAATTTGCATCCATTCACCTCTAACAATGCTTAATGAAGTCAGATGCATGACGCATACCTCAGGGATTGATTAACGCCGCAAGCTTTATCCTTTTTCACGCTTACAATTTCAAATGAAAGCTATCTGTTGTTTATCTTTTCATTTATCACTCTTACTGTGTGAATGCAGTGCTTGGAGGTGCACTACAATGCACATAGGATCGGTGCCTGGTTCAATCTCTCTGCGAAGCTCGATGAAGATGAATCCATGACACATCTGTCATGGATTGAACGATATCAAACGCTTTATTCTTTATTTACTCTCTAACTGGGTTTAGTCTAGGCAGTTTCGAATGAATCAAAGTGGGAAAAGGTGCGACATCGCTTAAAAACATTTCAAGATTGAGACTCACACGCAGTAACATTTTTCTTCAGCCACCGACATTCCGTATACAGTCTACACATGGTATCCCAATAAAGATTTTTTGGAAGTGCACAAGGAGACCATATAGGTGAGGTTACTTACCTTCTTCTATTTTTCTTCTTGACACTAAAGTAGGTGGTTTTTCGTAGCCGACGTGTAAATGATACACCTTTACTTGGCAGACATCGTGCGACTTTGCAGTCACATTTGGGTGTACTGTATTTCAGACTGGGGTGTTCCAGTAAACAACTACGGGAGTGAAGAAGACAATCTGCTTCATGTTTCCTTAAATAAAAATCCTCATTAAGGACATCAACACTCTCAGAAATGAACATACGGCGAACGATCTCCTCAAGGGATACGTGAGGATGAATTTGCATGATACATTGGTAGTAAACTCTTTCTCATGTCTCTCCATTGACTTTATTTCGTGATAAGGAATCGGTACATTTCTTTTGTATGACTTCACCTTTAACGTTTACTCTCTTCATTCATATTTCCTACCATGTATAACGATGGAGAGCAATAATATCGACAATCAATACGACAACATCAAGGGCGAACACTGGATAAAGGTGACGAGAAACTCCTTTACATTGCCGAAGCTACACTTTGGATTTTTTTCTATAGTCATTTCTATAACCTGTACATATCGTATATAGTTCGAACGCCCAGATAAACTGTTTTCTGTAGAACTTAGAAAGCACTCCACACATGGCTCACTGCACGAACTGGTGACAATCTGCTTTAGTGAAGATCTTTAAAAGCCTCGACACGGAATGTTAAAGACAATTTTTTTTTAAGAAATTTTCCAAAGCACCAACGTTATTGCTAAAGGGGGAGTTAATTGCACATAGAAGGATAAAAGGTTAAAGCTCTCGGCGTTGATCAATCCCTAAGCGATGCGCCATGCATTCAACTTCATTAAGTATAGTTGAAGGCGACTGAATCCTTATCTGGCCTTTACAATCACTCGCGGTGGTATGCCGATGTAACCAGCCAGTGCTGCGATCCTCTCAGACAAGTCTGGTACCAATTTTCCGACTCCGGAGAGATGGAAAGCTTGGTGGGCAATGGGTGAGGGAGATTACTCTCCTCGTATGTATCGCAGTGGCGCCTTCAACCACTGCGCCACACACGCTCTTCAATTAATTGCATATAACTAAATTTAAGGACACTTGAGCATGTTCCCATTTTCCGACATTGTGAATTTCACTGATGGTGTAGTACAGTATTATATACACTTAGTAGCCGATTGTTCATTACGTCGGCATATCAAAGACTTTCCAATATATCACTTTTCGAGAATAGCTTTGCTACTTTCGCTATGTGAGAGTGATCTTCTCATATTGGATCGCCAATGCATTGATGTGTGGTACTTCTTCATAGTTTACGTAGTGGCTTGGTTTTTTTATATGCCATAAAATTCTTATTTTTAGCGAGGGGATTGCACAGTGGTAGTGATGTCCTTCATTACGAGCATGGTGCTAGTTCGATTCCGCTCCAGGTCTGCCAAGTCTCTCATCCGTCAGAGGTCGGGGAATTGGTACCGGACTTGTCTGGAAAAAATCGCTCTCTGCAATCTAACTGGGAACGCTCCAGTTTTGCTATCTCAGGACTCCAGGAAGAATCGACTCGACCAACATTCTACAACATTCAAAGTCCTCAAGCAGCAACTGAACTCGCACGTAAAAGTTGGCAGATCTTCGTACACAGTGGGTGCGAGGAAACGAATGGAATGTGAGAAGTGCTGGGATCCTGCAGTAGACGTGAGGACGGGTCAAATAAAATAAAATGAAATAATAAATAAAAATCTTTATGGTGTAGACCGGATGGACCCGGATGGTGTGGTGGTGAAGTGCGCTGCTCCCCGGTAAGGACAACAGCGCGTGTTCGTTCTCCACTGCATACACCTGTGGTCCGGAGTTTTGCAGATATCTCAGCACTTCATACGAGTTATATTTCTCAACATACCCTGCCATTAAGAAGAAAAAGGCAGTAAATAAAAGAGTTAAAAATCTTTATTTTTAAACTTTTTGTTGGATTTGCCATTTCGGTATTTATTATTGTGATGTCTATCATCTGCCTGTACTCTGAAAGCTAGTATAAGAACTTCTCCAATGACCATCGAACTCCGTTCCGTAGTGAGTCGAGAACTAGGAAATCTGACATAAAGAAGTACTTTACGTTCATTAGCCTTCACCTGTATCACCTGTGGTCCCGTTGATTCGAACAGGCGCCAGTAAATCTTCCATTCTTCCCTGCCGCCTGGAAGAATAGCCCAGTGGGTTCTGCTCGCTCTAGGGACTCGTCGTTCATCACATCTTTCTTCAAGGCTCTTTGTGAAGAACTCTGACCATCGGATCGGTGGTCTTCCTGCAGTACATTTGACATCCCGAGGAATCCAGTCACTAACGGCTCTTGTCCATCGGTTGTCATTCATACGCATTACGTATCCGGTCCACCTTACCTTCGACTGTTTAGCGTATAGAATGGCATCTTTGATTTTTGATCGTTGACGCAGGTCACAGCTTCGGATCGCATCCCTTACTTGTGTGGAACGGGATACTACTGGCATCGTCCTTTCGAATGCGCGTTCGATAACGCTGAGTGATCTTTCAACCTGATTACGCAGCGACCAGGTTTCTGACGCATACGTTAGGACAAGAAGTACCGTTGAGTGGGCGCGGAGTCAGGTGCTCCTTGTTCTCTTCACTACATCCTCGATGCTCTTGAAAGCACCCCAAACCACTCGTCTCGAAAAGCTAGGCACGTATAAAGGAAGACCTTAAAGAAAGAAGGGTAGCAGTAATGGTCGAAGCTGCAGAGGCTGGAAAAAGCATTCGCAAAGCTCAACGAAGGCTCGCCAATTGCAAGACCAAAATGATTGCACTCCGACACCCTGAAGAAGCAGCTACAGCGTCCAGAAACGCAATGGAGAAAATCATTCACGAATACTACTCGAATCTCTTCGATAGCCACATCCACCTTCCGTCATATGAGATAAAGGAGAATGGATATGTTGTACCACCTTCCAAAATCCGACATATCGAACAGCACTAGGTTCGGATGAGATAAGATCAGAACACCTGAAGAACCTTCCACCAGTGCTCGTAAACACACTGGCTCAGCTCTTCATACGTTACCTGTCCGAATGCAGGGTCTCTACTCTGTGAAAGGCCAACAAGACCGTGTTATTGTTCAAGAAGGGTGACCTATACGATATCGGCAGCTATCGCCCAATCTGCTTACTGTCTGTCGTCTACAAACTTTTCATTAGCCTTAACCCTGAAATTCTCCAACTTCGTCTTAGAGCAAGTGCTATGAACCTTAATATCTAATAGAAAACGTTTTCATCGTAATCTTGAATCCTTCAACTATTTCTGGTCCGAACGTCAACCGCGTTTCGAGGATCATCACTTCGTTTCGGTACCGCAGCAACCATTGTTCGTTTACTTTCATGATCTGTAGATGACTATTTAAGGAGATGCAACAATCTGAGGAGCACTTCCACTTACTTTCATATATGGCCGTGTTTTGGTTGAGATTACTTGTTCCTCTGTGTTGACATTTCCCCATTTTTAAGGCCTAAATTAATCAATGCTTTCCAAACTACATGTCGAGTAAGAAAGAAATAGAAAAAGGGTCGCTGAAATTCCATAAGATTCTCGAAATTAAAGATGTATATAGAACGAAACCAATCTTAAAAATACCCTTTGTCGAGTTAAAAACGAATTTTCAGGCACCTACCGTCTCGGCAGAGTTTCTACCCGCATTTTCGTGTTGTTGGCTCTCCTTTGTTGTCACAGAAGACACTGTAGAAATATTCGTGACCATAGAAGTCATCTTCGCCGAAGAGGTCCCTTGTGTGTGTGGCGTCGGTGTAGGAGTAGTTGGACCACTGAGTGATCTTTGGGTTGTAGGAATGGCTGGAGTAGAAGAAATGGAGTTATTGACATGCTTTAGCCGTGATGTCGAAATTGTTGAGGGTCCTTCGGCTTCTGAAGTGCTCGGATTCAGTGGAGCAGCTTTCTGGGAAGAAGTATGTTTAGAACGCAGCACTTCAATTAGACGAGTATCGGCGACCTTATGCTGAAATTCACTGTAGTTCAACTAGCAGATTGTAGAAATTGGTGGTCGCTGTACTAAAGTGTGCCTTCGGAATGGGAATTATACAAGAAAGAGTTTAATTCCAAATTTTTAGTTGTTTGGGTGAATCGTGTTTAACAAGTTCTTCATAGGGATAAGCATTCTACCAAATTTTGGAGTTTCTGTGTGGGACTACTTAATGATTTTCCTGTCAAATCGCATTAGTTGCAGACAGCGTTTTTGATCTCCAATAAAGCTGGATAACTGAACGGCAGTGGTTTTTTTTAAAAGAGCATGGTTTATCCGACATAAGTTGAGTTTACTTAGGAGCGCATCGAGAGAGACGCCGTTTAATAGACGCAACACCCTTGTCGAACATAGCTCAGTGCAACCGAGTCTCCCATCCATCCGGGATGGAGACGTCGACATCATACCAATCTTGAAAGGGCTTCTTTAAATTCACAAAAGTGGGCGTGAACAAGACCTCGGAAAATCCTTGAAAGTATACCGCATGATTCTAGGAATGTTTTCTACCAGTAGTCAACAACTTTCGTGAAGAAGACGAAGTGCGTAACTGTATGCGAACACTCTGGTGAATCCAAAGACCTTCGTGGACGACGGATGCGTGGAAATCTAATGAAAGAAGTGCAGGGGTCCGTACGTGTGATGTCTAGTCATGTAAAAAGTTTTGATATAATCTATTTATCACTTGCAATAATTGTAGGATGCGTGCAGTCTAGTGACTAAAGATAATCTAAGACACATACAGACGTTAGTCTGATCATACACGCTGTGTTAATAAAGCCCCAAGAGTAGGTACAAGACTTGTCTGGGAGGATTGTAGTAATGACATGATCCATCGGTAGGCTACTGCAAGTCAATATATAAGCCAGATATGCACACTGTCACCTCATGGTACAAGCCTCACTACTAATTTTACCGTTACCTACAACTTCGTCGAATCATGCCAATAGGTGTTTCCGGATGGCTTCGATGAAAGGAATGTTGGGTCATTCAGGGATGTTGCACTTGGAAAATCACTGAGTGTAAACGGTGATAATGAGCTCTCGGAAATAGAGCTATCAATCATTTGCGATAAGCTAAAATAAACGATTTCTACGCTGAACATCTCTCCTAGTTAGCCATGTTACCATACTTTGGTCTATATTTAATGCTATCATGTAGCGCTTCTCTTGCTTAACTTGCTAGACTACGAATAGAACTCTTTTTGAACACAATACCTTATCCAATATCCTATGGAACTCACTAAGAGAAGTTCGGGCAATTTCATAGACACCATTCGCCGTCGCTCGCCAGACGATGTTGGAGTAGCGACGTCAGTTTCCTCGTACGGTGGTGGTGCTTCGAAGAGGAAACGCATTTCCCTTAATGACAGCAGGTATTTGCTATTTTTGCCATTTTTTTCCATGAGGTGCGATAGAAAAGCTTTTCACGTTTTGCTTAATTTGAAACAGTGAACTTTGAAAAACAGGGAAAACCAAGGATCCGCATGGAGTGGTGGTGTTCGCGTTACCCCTGGAAAGGGTAATAGCGCGTTTGTTCCCTACCGCAGACAACTGCGGTCCGGAGTTTTGCGAATATCTCAGGATCATTGTGGTTGTATCACACATAATACCCTGTCGTAAAAACTCTAATAGGCAGTAAATAAAAATTTAACACAGTGAACTTTACTTCCATAGAAAAACACAATACAATACAACACTAGCTGACGTTTCGGAAGCATCGTCTTCCTCAGAGCCTGGAAGGGTATAGTGATATACAATCTACTAGGCCAAACGCTTCAATAACACTTACAAAAAGACGAAAGACTCTTTGGTAACTACATGATCAACAACTTCTCGAAAAAACCCACCGCTTTTTCGTGACTTCCACTGACGAAGTTTAGAACAGTTGATTATAGTCGCATGTGGTTGACGACTGCACCATCAAACATCAGAAATTGATGCGAACATACGGGATCAGGTCGCGCATGACCTCCGGGCATCCATCCCTGCTATTCATTGTAGGGTTTTTGGCATTTATCCAAAAAGCCTCAAGGAGTTTTCGCGCTGGTGTTTTGGACTTCTGTGCAAGGATATTGACTTTTACTTCAGAATCGTCTCCGCTATGCTTTTGTATCCTATGGGTGCCTAGTGGGGTACTTCGTCTTAGTTTTCGTTTGCCATCTAGGTGTTCTTTTATACGGATACACAAAGGTCTGCCCGTTTCGCCAATATATTCATCTCCGCAATTATTACAAGAGATCAGGTATATCGTACCTGAACTCATGCAATCACCGTCCCTGCCGTAAGGGCAAATTACGCAATTTGTTGTTTCACACAGACGGTCATACACGCGGTTGCGAACTAATTGGCGACGTAGAGTAGCCGGTGGTATTTCAACTATCGCTACCGATTCCTCTAGTTTATAAAGAGAACGACGCGCCCACACGAAACACTTGGCCAAAAGAAAGTCCCGTTTATGTTGCCTTTTATAAGCGATAAAGTAAGCGTAGCTATAAAAGGATGCTTAAGAAGGGCAGGTCTAGAGGAATCGGTACCGTATTGAAGGTATTGAAGCGCTTGGCTTTGTAGACTGCATATCAGTATACCCTTCCAGACTCTGAAGAAGACGATACTGCCGAAACGTCAGCTAGTGTTGTATTGTATTGTGTTTCTCTATGGAAGTAAATGTATGCTGTTTAAAAACCTCTCGATTGCTGAACAAGAAAACGACGCATTCATATTCCAATGCCAAGGTTAAGAGAAAGTCGATCCTGGAAACAGTGAACTTTATCGAATCTCTCGATCAATTTAGATCACGTCCTCCAGTGTATCATGAATATTGGGAAAAAATCAATTGCTTCGAAAAGTTGAGAACACAGCTTCGACCACCAGTACCGGGGCTATTTGTGTTTGCCATAGCACTAGGTCTAATTAGCAAGATGAAGAGGACGTCTTTTAACTCAAAAGTGTGCAATCACGTGCTCATTAAGTTTCTTAAAGACATCTTTTTATTAGATGAAGATTGGAATGCAGGTTTTATTTATGGTGCAGGTGCACATCTGCAAAGAATGTCACCACAGTGGCCTCAGTTATGATTGAACGACTCTTCCTTAAATGGATACTTTTTCACATGCTTGTAATATAAATTACATATGAAATGGGAGAGAAACTCTCTCTCAAGGATTCTTCCGTAGTTTCGCAAGCTTCAGAATTCAAATATACACATGTAACACTATGCAATCTTAAAATAAAGAATTGACGAGCGGATAGCACAGTGCTAGTGATACCCTTTATCACGAGCATGGTCTTAGTTCGACTCCTCTCCCGGTCTACCAAGCCTCTCATCCCTCCGCGGTCGAGAAATTGGTTCCGGACTTGCTTGGGAAAAAATCACTCTCTGCAACCAAATTGCGAACGCTCGAGCCCCGCTATCTCAGGACTCCAGGGAGAATTGCTCGACCAGCATTCTACGACGTTCAAAATAAAATGAAAATCCTCAAGCAGCAACCGAAGCGACTCGTTAAAAGTTGGAAGACCTTCGTAGGCAATGGATGCGAGGAAACGAATCGAATGTGAGAAATGTTTGGATCTGCACGATAGATGTGAAGACGGGTCATTTAAAATAAAAAACATAAGGATTACTTTTGCTGCCATTCATCTCCACCATTCTTGAGCTTTTTTGACTTTTTCGATATCACAGAAGATGCTGTGGTAACTTGATTGTCCTTTGCAACAGGTTCCACATCAACAGGCTCTAAACAGTCAAAACTGCGAAGCATTCTGTAGTTTTTGAAGAGTGTCTTCAAAAACATCTCTTTCTTGTTTTCGGTGTGGACCTTCCATTGACTCCATGGTGTTTCTTTGCGTTCTTATTTGCACATCATATTGAGTCTCATCCATGGAATCCGAATCACCTTTGGGAGGTGGCAGAGGGAATCTTATTGATACATGGTCTTGGTCCTTTCTCTGAAAGGTATTTGCACTTGATTGGAAACTGATATTAGAAAGAATGTAGCTCATTGTTCTTCGGTGTAAAATTAAGTAAGATTATTCGTTGTTTTTTGCAAAGGTCCGAAACGAAACAGTGTGTTTACAAGTGTCGGTCGATTGATCTATAAGAAAGTGATAACCATAGTAACTGGGTTGTAGCACTGGTTGAGAAAATTGAACGGCCATGATCAAGGAAAACGACTGCCTTACTCACCCTACAAAACATTCTTAATGTAAAATAGACAAGAACGGCTGCAGCCGCAATAACAATAACAGCAGAAAGAATAATGGACCACATTTTTTCACCTGTAATGAAAAACTGCTCGAAAAATATCCATGGAACGTCTTAACGGTAACATGACATACTAGAGCCTAACGACAGGGAGAGCAAAGAAGTGAATGGTTTAATCAGCGCTCGTGCGCCTGTCAAATTTGTCCAGAAATTACCGATCGGATTACATCTTACACTTCCTGGAAACCGCTGCAAGCTCAGAAACCTTTGGAAAAAAATCTACATATACTGTCCGAGTGGGTCTTTTGCAGGAAAAACAAGTGCAGCGTTGTTTCTCCAGAGGCATCTTTATTCGCCTTGGCAAACATATCTAAGAACTTTCAATACTACAACGACGAGAAAGCCAACTCGTTTCAGCATTACGCTTTGCCTTTGTCAAAGAATGTTTAGCAGTAACGCTAAACCAAACGGGTAGGTTTTGACCATTGAAAACTCACTAATATTCAATGTCCTATCGAATGAAACCGGCTACCGCAAAGCCATATGGTAAAATGAGAGGCAGCTCCATGGTATCTCGTGTAATAAAATTATACTTATGAGATTTGCCTTCCAATTTCTTCATTGTTCAGTAAGAGATATAGGTAGGAGGAGGGCGGTTCATGTTATATAACTAACAAGGAGCGTTGAAGAACTAGTGCTGACGACGAAAAGCGCCACGTTTTATCTCTATTTAGTTCAACTCCATAGTACACCTTGTGCCTCCATCTGATTCGGAAGAATGACATAAGGATGACAACGCATGTGTAGTCGGGTCTATTCGGCTTTCCTATCGTGAAAAAGCAATGTATTAATGAGACTAGCAAACTAAGAGCTTTTAAGAGGTCTAATTATTAACAATTGAGGTAGGTGGTGGTTAAATGGGATAGACAGCGGTTCGATACTTTGCGTCATACAAAGAAAAACATGAGGATTGATTAGCAAAAACTAACTGAATATCAAGCTCTTTATTTATTTATTTGTTTTATTTTATTTCAGCCGCCTTTAAGTCCACTGTGCGGATCCCAGCACTTCTGACACTCAATTCGTTTCTTTGCATCCATTGTCCACGAAGATCTTCTAGCTCTATGGGTGGCTTCGCTCGGTGCTTGAGTATTTTCGTTTCACCTCGAATGTCGTACAATGCTGGTCGAGCAATTCCTGGAGTCCTGAGATAGCAAGACTGGAGCGTTCCCAATTGGATTGCAGGGAGCGATTTTTTCCCAGACAAGCTCGGTACCAATTTCCCGACTCTCGAGAGTTGAGAGGCTTCGTTGGCCCGGAGAGCAATCGAACTAGCACCATGTTCGCGATGACGGGCATCACTACCACTGTATAATGCGCCGTCCGCAATAAAGCAATTTAAAACGAACAATTCGATGACTGCCGAAGTGGTAGCGATATTTCCTCTGGCATCTGCCCAACAAGAACTACAGCGATCCCAGTGTCGCCAAAATAGGAAGGAATGGACATATCTAGAATTCATGACCATCTTTAGAAGACCCTCTAAACGTTCGTTCAAAATCTAGAATGGTCAGTGAGAACCTATATAACATGGATTTATTCGACGCTTATCAGAAAAGATGAATATTTGCCTCCTTAACCCTTTCGTAACGACGTGACTCAGATACGAAAATAGTGGCCGCTTTCAAATTTGAATCAAAATATCTCAGCTTACAGTGAATTCTTTTCTTTTATATACCATCCGTCTTTCACATATACTGTGCGAATTTCAGTGTTTCTTACAGCCGATTGGTTTCCATGCATCCATCGTCCACGAACGTCCCCCAACTTTTAAATATAGTTTCGGCGGCTGTTTGAGGATTTTCATTTCATCATTAGTGTTGTAGAATACCGGCACAATCGATCTTTTATGGAGATCTGAGATAGCTGGGCTAGAGCGCTCCCACTTGGATTACAAAAATTGATTCCTCCCGGACAAGTCCGATACCAATTCCTCATCCCCGGTGGGATGAGAGGCTTGATGAGACCGTAGCGTGATCGAACCACTGTCGTGCTCATTGTGCTCGGCATCACCACCGCTGTGCTATCCACCTCTATAGCGAATGTTACTAGTTATAGTAGAAAACACCAGAATTTGCAAACATTTGGATACGGTTTAAAAGCTGAACTGCTTCATCACGGCCAGACCCTTATTTTCTGGCGCTAACGGCATATATTTCTTCCATGTTTTTGCCTCAGGACTTTGAAAGTGACATCAAAAGAACAAAAGGGATCTACTAGGACTCAATGGTGCTCGCTAGTGTATCCTTCATGCTTGCTACTGACTTTCTTGCGTTGAAATCGTTAAAATCTCTAAGCTTCACCAATATTCTGAAAAAGCTGTTTCTAAACGTATTTGTATTGGAAGGGATACTTTAGAAAAAGCATTTAATTGTTTATTTATATGTTCTTATAAACTGGTCATGTTGAGCTGATGCGAGGCTGTTATATTTGTCGTTGTTGTTGCTGTTGTTGTTAGTATTGTTGGTCGATGGCTGAAGTTTCGGCGGTTTCGGCTTCCTCAAAGCCTAGACGTATTTTATGCAATAATAGCTTAGCAATTACGTGGAAAAGACCCATAGTGCTAATGAAGACTAACCTAGAAATAAAAGCCATATTGATCAAAAAGGCTACTCACAGTGCTGCTACGAGTGGGAGTGGCCCACGCGTTGTTCACGTGGGGTCGCGAGCGAGACACACCCAGGAACCAAAATATCATTTTGAAATAGGGCACCAGGTTACGTGTGATAGTGAAGCATTCGTCTTTCCAGTTCATTTTCGGGTTTTTGAAATTTGTCCAAAACACCTCAAGAGTCTTGTGCGCTGGTGCTTTTGATTCCTGCGTTAGAATCCAGATCTTCACTTCAAAATTATCGCCATTGTGCTTTTTTGTCCTATGCGTATCTACAGGAATGCTTTGACGAATTTCAACTTTCCCATCTAGGTGTTCTTTTATGCGGGCAAAAAGCACTTCACCCGTTTCCTCAGTGTATTCTTCACTGACTTCACTGACTCACATGAGATCAAGTATATTGTACCTGAACTTATGCAGTCGCGGTCTCTCCCATTAGGACATACCATATAGTTTTCTGAGCTGCACAAACGATCACAGAGGCGGTTATCGCCACAAACTTTTCAAGACCACTTCTTCTTAAGCACCTCCTGATGGCGTAACTTATTAAACTTGATGTGAAGGGTAGCTTGAAAGGGATCTTAATTAGGTTCGAAACATTATTGTGGGGAACAACGCTACGTTTTTGTCTGACCCGAGTGAAGTTCTGCTTCATAGCCATTGGGAATAGCTATTTTCGTGCAAACTTTAGCGATTCCTTCCTTTACTCTTCTATGTAAACGTTTTTAGTTGTACGGTACATGTTTTGACAAGTGTTCTTTTCACGTGGGAAGGATGAGAGGAGAGGTAGTGAACTAGTATATTGTTACTACTTGGTTTGCGATACCTTCTTGTTATATAACCACTTTCTGAAAACTTTATTTGGATTTTAAGAATGGAAGCCAGTTCTCGGTTGGTTTTTTCCGTGTAAATTTTATACACTCTGACTGCCTAGCTAAACACCTACACAACCCTAACAGAAAAAATTACGAAACCTACATTTCAATCGCATTTGGAGCAAATAGCATCTTCACAGGGGTTCATAAGTCCTCCACATAGTGTTACACGTGGAGATCAGTCGCACAGAGTTTATCTGCATGGAGGACATGCATGTCCTAGTCCATCCATATGAACTCTGTGCGGTTGGTCTCCATGTGGAAGGCTCATAAAAACAGTGAGCGTATGAAGCTATTTTGCTTCCAAAGTGATTGTAACACAGACTTCATAAGCTTCCCTGCTGGGTTAAGGAGATTAGGATGTTAAGAAAACGGTGATTTAATTTTTTTTTGTTTCAATTTCTATTAGGGTCTACCAGGATATTTCATGCTTAAGCATTTGTCGCAATGAAGATTCACTCAACTTTAATGGAACGTCTGAATGGTCATTGTTCGGCCAAGACTGACAATCGTTAACACCCTACAAACGCAACAGAAACGGACTCTCTTGATTCATTCTTGTGTTATTACAAAATTTTAATAATTAGTGGTAAAACAGTACATTCAGATTGAGAAACCATGCATAGTCTAATTAATTGCCTTAATACTTGGATGGTCCGCCTTCACGGGTTATGTGCACCCCAGCACATTTGCCATTCGTCTCTTTCGCCCGCAATCGTCGTCCATGGTGGTGGTTTGACTAGATCATGGTACCGGATGCCAGCCTCATACCGTGATCTGTAAAATAACTGTAAATATGAGTACAGTTGATTAGCTTTGGTTACGAACACGTCCACCCAACGTGTAACGTGCCGTCCTAGCGGACGCCTAAATTCTCGTGGAGTCCACTCTACAGTTCTTTTCGACCATCTATCTTCTGTTCTTTCGTGTCTTCTATGTCATCAGCCCATTTGTAGGGTCTAACTGGGAAATCAAAAACGGAGGAAAAGACAGGCGGCCTGGAGATCATTAAGAACTGCCGCTTCGGAATTTCTAAGTAGGATAAAAAAGGATAAAGCTCTCGGCGTTGATCAATCCGTGAGGGATATGTCATGCATTCGACTTCATTAAGTATCGTTTGGAGGTGATCGAATGCATATCTGGCCTTTACAATGAGTCGCGGTGGCCTACCAATATATCCGGCCAGTGCTGATATCCTCACAGGCAAGTCTGATACCAATATTCCGACTCCGGAGGGATGGAGGGCGTAGAGGGCCATGGGCGCGGGGATCGATTCCACGTCTGTTGCAGAGCACCTCCGAGCACTGCGCCACACGCGCCCTTTGCTGCTTTGTAGAGGGGTCGTAATTCCAAAATTGTGCTTAATTCAGGATGCGAATGTGTCAAACGTCTAATTCCAACTTGGGAATTCATTTAGAAGAGCACCTACGCAGGAGATATTTGTTTTGACGGCCACTGAAATAATAACAATTAAGTGGAAAAAAGACGAATTTATTGTGCGATGTCATTTTCTAAGTATCACAAATTGAACCTGCTCGTTAGTATGTTCTTTACTGAATTCAAGCGAAGCTAAAATCGTCTCTTGATTTGGAACGCCCCGTAAGAAAATATTTTTTATAGAAGGAAAGTGTAGAAGAAATTAGGACCTTCTTAGCCGTTAGAAAATCCGTATAAATGACCTTGCCCCGTAGAAAGAGATGTGTCAAGCATAATGCAATGAATTCTTTCTTGTATCCTAACTAGAGGGCGAGTGTGGTGCAGTGGTCGGAGCGCGCTGCAGTACACACATGGAATCAATTCCCGCGTCCATGGCCCACCAAGTCCTCCATTCCTCCGGGTTCGGAAAATTGGTACCAGACTTGTTTGGGAAGATAGCAGCACTGGCTCGATACAGCGGTAGGCCACCACGAGTCACTGTAGAGGCCAGATATTCGTTCAATCACTTCTAAACGATACATAATTAAGTGGAATCCATGGCGCATCCTTCAACGCCGAAAGCTCTATCCTCTTTTAATTTTTACGCCTAACTAAAGGCGAAATTTTCATTTGTTCGTCCTACTGCGACGAATTTCGAAATAACAGTCTCATACTACACAAAGTCGGCCATATAAAAGGGACGTACAAATTCCATCCCTACTGATGGCAGAGTCTTCAGAAGAACGAGCAATCATGAAGTGTTTGGTGGATGTCTCAGATATGATTAATGAAAACAAATGACGACACTGTATTTGTTCGTATTAGGTGGGTTCGATCGAGTGCTTTGAAGAACAAAATATAGCAAAGAAAAATCTAAGGTGATTCTTCGTCAACATCGTTCCTCTTTTCACAATACATATGGACGTTTATGGTTTTATAGTGCATCGCTCGATAACACATTTTACAGTAGTACTCATGGTGTTCTTCGTCGGTTTTGAACATTTTATGGGAAACGAAATCACTGTAACGGAATTCAGTCTATTTCAAAATTCTGATCTTTCAGCGATCCCATGCCTTTCCTATAGGATAACGAGACCGTCAGAGGAATACCACCACGCCAAAACTGTTCACCACGAATTGCAATTCAAATGAAGTCACTTGAATGGGACGATAAGCGACATAAGCTTTGATGACAAGCTTCTACGAAACCCTCGTTTTATCAGCGACGTCTACGTCTTTGCGAAGAATATCACAGAAGTCGACAAGATCCTCAACAAGCTCAATGAAATAACGAAAAGATGAGATGGTACATGCGAAATAAAAATCAGTTCATGGTAAACCCACGAAACAAAAGAAAACATTTAAGTTTCATGGTTCTGTGATTACAGGAGCAACATTATACGCGTGCCTAGAGCGTTCAAGGCGCATGGAAAAGAACATGAGTGTCTGTGCCGTAGATAGAGAGCAGATTGGGATGTGCACGTAAATCTCAAGTAAGATGGACGCAACGCCCTCACCTTTTTCACTAACTTCTGAGTAGTTTTTTGTTGAGCTCAGACATGATATAGCACTTGATTCGAGTGGAAATTCCCATGCACCACCCACAAAGTGCGAGAACGATCTCTTCTGAGATTCGACCGCCACACAACATCAAGCCGAACTATTCAATCCAGACTTTTGAAAATTATCAGACCTTCGACAATGTACATGGGAACAATTATTGAGATTAAATGTTTTTCATCAATAAGCAGACACAAGGTTGTTAATATAGAATTTATTAGAACACAATCGCTGACGTTTCGGCGGTTTCGCCTTCTTCAGAGCCTGGAAAGGTCAAATTGAGATGTGATCTACTCAGCCAAACACTTTCACAACCCTAGCAGATAAAACTTGACAATTCGATTTGCATTCGCATAAGAAACAGCTTCATTCAAACACCTACCGTTTATTTGTTGTAAGTATTTAAGTTAGTTGGTGGATAGCCGCCGCACAGAATCCTCGAAACTGGCGCGGCAAATAGCCATTTCAAATGGTTACGAAACTGTAGCTTCTCAGGATAGGTATCGAGGAAATCCCACGCCCCAGAGCGATAATTCTAGCGAAAACAAGGCTCCGTTCCTGTTGCCCTTTATTTCAAACGAAATAAGTGCAGCTATAAAACGCTGCTTAATAAGGGCCGGTCTAGAGAATTCCGTAAGAGTGATAGAAATACCACCGGACACTCTAAGACGCCAGCTAGTTCGCAACCGCCTGTACGACCGTCTATGTACAACAAAAAAACTGCATAATTTGCCCAAATGGTAGAGACGGTGATTGCATGAGTTCGGGTACAGTCTATCTGATCTCTTGTAAAGCGTGCGGGCACGAATATGTTGGCGAAACGGGTAGACCGCTCTGCGCCCGCATAAAAGAACACCTAGTCGGTAAATCTAAACTAAAACATAATACTCCACTAGGCGCGCATAGGATGCAAGAACACAACGGAGAAGATTTTGAGGTAGGAGTCACTATCCTTACGCAGGAATCGAAAACATCAGCGCGTAAAACTCTTGAAGCGTTTTGGATCAATGCCAAAAATTCAAAAATGAACCGCAAGGAGGAGTGTCTTGTCATCACGCGTGACCTAGCGCCATACCTCGGGCTAATCCAGTGACCTGACAGGGACACACTTATCGACCATGTATTACTCTGTGCGGCGGCTATCCACCAACTAACTTAAATACTTACAACAAATAAACGGTAGGTGTTTGAATGAAGCTGTTTCTTATGCGAATGCAAATCGAATTGTCAAGTTTTATCTGCTAGGGTTGTGAAAGTGTTTGGCTGGGTAGATCACATCTCAATTTGACCTTTCCAGGCTCTGAAGAAGGCGAAACCGCCGAAACGTCAGCAATTGTGTTCTAATAAATTCTATATTAACAACCTCGTGTCTGCTTATTGATGAAAAACATTGAATTATCAATTAATGCCGAGGTTAACAGAAAGTCGGTCTTGGAAATTATTGAGATATTCGCTCACCCAGCCTCTAGACGGACTCTGAAGGAGCACCGCTGATTAACTTGCACCTACGTGGTTTTACTTTTTTTTCTTTTACATTTACTCAGGGATCGATTGCCGCCAGACTCCAATGAAATTGTCGCAATGAAAGCGGACCTTTCAAAATTATGTGCATGTCTTTACCGCAATACAGCACTTAAGTTGCAAAAAAGGATGCTCAAAACAAGAAAACGCGTAGAGGTCTAGTTGAGGAAGTAAGAGCGAAAAAAAGCTAGCGACGTCGATTTGCTTGAGAAGTGCTGGCTTGGAATTTCTAAGACAGTTCAAATAAATCTTTCCGCATAGACAGAATGTTATCGTCGTTTTCCTTAGACATCGCATAACATACCGCGAAAAAAAATAAGTAATAAAATAAAATAAAAAAATTAACAAACACATGAATAGAAACTAAAGGCACCATCTGCTATTAGCCAACGTCTTTTTTTTTGTTTGGGTTTTGTTGCGTCATAGACTGTATGTAGATGTCATGTGAAACGTGTAAAATGTGGAAGCATTCTTGCAAAGCAGCGCGGAAATTTATTTCTCGCTGATAGGAGGAATCCGAGTGGAAGGAACAACCACAGAATGTTTGTTCGATGTCTCGGCTACTATCAATCAACACAGTCTACGAAACATCAGTACCAGCATGAGCATACTCATTGTTGGATGGATTCGTTCCATTGCATCGAAAGTATTCAAGGAATGAAATACAGCACAATACATACCAAGCCACTAGAGGAAAACCAGAGGTCATTGTTTGTCAGAAACAGAAATGAAGACCTTCCCTCTATCTGCTCTTATAATACATCACAAAGTCTCTCAGGGACCTTGTTGTTTGATTAACCCTGCGTGAAAAGCGAACCAAGCCCTCCGTCCGAGCAGTTAGCACCGGATTTGTCCCAGGAGATAAGAACACTAACTTGATACATCGTGAGGACCACCGCAATCCATCATATACGCCAAATATGTATCCACCCACTAAGATGCTTAAGAAATGACGCTCGATGGCCGAGAGTTAAATTTGAGTGTATGCCCGCGTTGGAACACACCAGATTTCATGGCCGTTGTATCAGCACTAGAACCCGACAGGACCGTAACACTACAGCCAGCGAGCCAAGCAGACTTTTCAATAGAAAACCATAAATCCTTGATAACTAGAGGACATACGGGGAGCAGAGTATCACAGAATTATAGAAGAAACTTTGCTTTCTCAATCTAAAATTATATGTTACTTGAATCCTTAGGCTTAAAGGTACTTAAAGCTATTTGTTACTAACTGCTACATTTTACTATAATTCACCACCCGAAAACGCTAATATTCGAATTTCGAATGATTTTTCAACTTATGCTGACCTTATCTCGGTATCTTCTATATTCCACCATACTATATGATAACCAAGAGGAGACTTCACACCTTTGCTCATAAGTAATGCAACAATTTTTGTGAGGCACTGCTTTCATTTCAATTCTAGAAATCAGCTTTCAAGAAAAACTCAATTTTTATCACTATGATGCTGAAATACTTCCAAGGCTTAGACCCCAGGTGAGATTCGAACCCATGAGTACCCGTTCCTGGAGGTCACGTGTTATCCACTGCAGCATTGATGTCCATACTTTGCTTTTCTGTCGACTAGTTTTTTTAACCTTAATTTTTAACATTTGAAATAGATGGATTTTCATTTCGTCGATGAAGATCTCTGGATCCTGGCTGTTTTTGAGATCAATCAAAATAAGAAGATAAATAAATAAAGGCCTCAACGTTGATCAATCTCTGAGGGATACGCCATGCATTTGATTTCATTAAGCATCGTTGGAGGTGACTGAATGCACATCTGGTCTTTACAATGACTCGCAGTGGCCTACCAATGCATCGAGCTGGTGCTGTTATCAATTTGTCGACCCCGGAGGAATGGAACGCTTGGTGAGCCACCGGCGCGGGATCGATCCCATGTGTATATTGCCGCGCGCCTCCAACCACTGCGCCATACGCGCCAGTATATATGTAACTTGTTCATAGATTATAAATTACGCGCCATAACACACATCCTGGTTAATAAAACGTTTAAAATACTAGCAACATGTTGTAGTAACAAGACTTAACAACTGTCTTCAAAGACAAACTGGGTTGAGTTCCTGTGTTAGTTGGCCAGTGGATTAGGGAGTTGGTCGGATTTGTCTTTTGTCCGCCAATTATACGTGGAATGCTCGACTTTCTATGAATTCGCCACGCGGGACTTTTTTTCGTAACTGCTGTGAACAACCACGAGTTTGGTATATAAAAGCTTGTAGCAATAACAACATTACAACAATAATATGTAATATGTGACGAAGTGTGGTTAACTGGATATATACGAGCGAGATTGAGATGAGAACAAGTGATCAAACTGAAGTAAACTAGGCGGACATTAGAGCTGGAGCGCTGAAGAACCAAGGGACTGGATGAAGACCGAACAAACGCTGCGAACACTTGAAGACGAATGCCCATGGGCTGCCTGTATTACTTCTGCAGTGGGTGGAGCTTTAAATAGCTCGCGGATAAAGGTTATCCGAAAGGCTACGCAAAGACTTATCAAAAGCTCGTGTAAATGAGATGGAATCACGTAGGGGTTCACAGAGGGACTCACAGTGCTGACCCAGGTCATGACACGGTACCTGCGGAGAAGTACATCAAATGAGACGGTATGCCAGAGGCTTTTATCGAAACTACATGTCGAAGCGATATTACAACTTATACATTATGAATGGATAGATTTAAGGTAGTTATAAGTAAATAGTTAATATAGGATACATGTGATATTGTAGAGAATAGGAACTATTTAAGGAATAACCACAACGTTGCTGAGATATTTGCAAAACTCTGGACCGCAGGTGTCCATGGTGGGGAACGAACGCGCTATTGTCCTTTCCGGGGATTAACGCGTTCATCACCACACCATACGGGTCCTTCGTTTCGCCTGTCTCTCAGCTATTTCTATCGATCTTTGCCACAGCAATCACCCGTCAGCGGGATTGATCTGGGGCGCCTAAATCGGCATAGAACCTAGTTAAGCTGCGGCTGTAGTTGAAATCACAATGTTATGCCTTTTTACTTTCTGCCTACTATAATTTCGCAGCAGGGTACTAAGCGAATTATTTAAGGAATAGTTACTATAGTTCCTCCACTAATGAATGCTCAGTCGTTGAACACTGAGCAACTTTGTAGAAGTTTCTCAATGATTGATCATCTTAACAGAGCCAAAATATCTTCAGAAGTGTTGATTATGGGCTAAAATATCGGGTGCATGATCTCATAAACTGCAATTGTCTGTCACGGAAAAATAAACTCGTGCAAAGAAGCTTTTTGTAAAATAGCAAATGAAGTACAACCATAGGGATGCTGAGACATGAGGAAAACTTGGGCACCAGGTAGGCTCATATCTCAGCAACCCTGTGTTTATATTTCACATCGTACCCTGCCATAGGCGCGTGTGGCGCGGTGATCGGAGGCGCCTTGCAACACACGTGGAATCGATCCTTGCGCCCACGGCCCACCAAGTTTACCATTCCTCCGGGGTCGACAAATTGGTACCAGACTTGTCTGGCAGGATAGCAACACTGGCTCGATACATCGGTAGGCCACCGGGAGTTATTGTGAAGGCCGGATATGCATTCAATCACCTCCAAACGACACTTAATGAAGTCGAATGACGCCGAAAGCTCTATCATTTATACCCTGTTATGAGAAAAGAACGGATGGAGAATAAACTTGGGACCATATAAAGAACATTCCTTGAGAAGTTCTCCACCTGTTTTTACGGCCAAGTATTTCGTACCGCTTGGATAATTGTCTCGGAGCAGCTATCGTATGTCACGGTATGATCCCACTAATCTATAATGTCAATTACGGTTAGCGATTCAGTCCGTTGACTTAAATCGCATGGCATCGATGTTAAAGTTGCAGAATACTCGCCTTCCATGCGGGCGACACGGGTCCGATTCTCGGCCACTGCAGCATAGGATTTCTCTTTGTGGTTGAACACAGGATGCATAATCTCACAAAGTCTCTCTTTGAGGTGCATCGCACAGGAATCGAACCCGAGTCGTTGGCGTGGCAGGCGATCATTCTACCACTTAACCACCGATGCCACATGATTTAAGGCAACTGCCTGAAACATTAGTGGTAATTGACATGGTAGATGATTGGGACCACATTGTGACAAGCGATAGTGGCTCTGAGACAGTTATCCAATCGATACGAAGTACATAGCTGTAAAGATAGATCGAGAACTTCTCACAAGGGAAGTTCTTTCTAGAACAGTGTTAAGTGAAGCTTTTCACGAATCACACATGACCTATTACTTTCGTCGGTCAAACTATTTATTGAGTACAAAAACTGTGGTAATAAAGATCTATGTAGCTCAAATAACCGCTGAGAAGAAAATGTAGAAGATACAATGCACTTGGTCCACTTTGCCCCGCCATGTGCAACAACATACAATGCATCTGGCTGGTTATGCACTAAATCTTAATATGTATGTATGCGGAAGAAAAAAAATGTTAAGGACGTAGAATAGCTAAGGCATGTCATTTCAGTGAAAAGTCCACGAACGAACCGGTACAAACAAAATTAGTTAGAAGTAGATGAAAGATGTTCACAACAAGCAGTACGGCGTCAACACGGGAACTGCACAGATAGGAAGGAGAGTATAGAGAATATTCACTGGATTTCGAAACCGACTTTCTCTAAACCTCGGTGTGACTAATCAATATGTATTCTTTCTTCGTATCAACCTCGTGCAAGCTTATCAAGAAAGAATACATATTGATTAGTCACACCGAGGTTTAGAAAAAGTCGGTTTCGAAATATTACTACGCTTTGTGCTAGCTGATAAAAACACCGACTTCTGCACGATGTGCGCAATGATGTATGCCCGGAAATACAAGTTGTTACCACCGGACATTATCATTATATATCCACCATCAGCATCGTGTATAAAAGGGCATCACTGAGTGAGGATGCCTCATTCGAGATTCGAGATTCATTGATGGCTCACTGAGGAAGACCTGGCTCGACACGAAGGCGAAGCTGCAACGTCGAGACGAACAACAAGCATGGACCATCGACTCGGATCATCGGCTCTGAGGAAGACGAAGACGTCGAAACGTTAGCCGAAAATAAATATTTATCAACCTCGTGCAAGCTTATCAAGAAAGAATACATATTCACTAGATTATTGAGAGTATCCTCTATACTCCCCCTCTCCTCATTGAGTTGATGGGTTTGAGAGCTACTTTTGAAGAGAATTTCACAACAGGGACATAGAGTACTATGAGAAATAAGTTCTATATTATAGAAATACGGTAAGAGCTACAGTCGAATATAAACGCGGGTGGCGTAATAGAGGGAATGAGTTCACCAATCAATAACAGTCATTCTATTATGCTCCTGAAGTGGGCGGGTACCGGATTGATCTGAGATCGATGTGATATATGATCTTACAATACCCATAGAGCATGCAGATGGCTAGAGATTCAGAGTGGCTGTGTGGCCCCGTTCATAGTGGTAGAAATATAACCATTATGATGCTGTGATATTTGCAAAACCTGGACCTCAAGCCAGATTCGAACCCATTACTGCCCTTTTCGGGGCTCAGCATTCCATAATAGATGAAATGTGACCGCAGTCCGACGTGTACACGGAAATGAGTAGTCTCATGGAACCACAGGGATTATTCGCTATGTTATAGGGAGTGCTTTCTACACTCAAATGGAGATTGTGTCACACAATTACAATTCTTCGTGAAGATGGGCCATTCAAGTACTCCAGTAGGATTCGCCTATATCAGATAACTCAGTGCACAATGCTCGTTGATTCTTTGTATTTTTGTTGAGCAAACGCGAGGTGTTATTTTTATTCTTTATTCACCAATAAGCTGGCGCTTCGGCGGATTTCGCCTTCCTTAGAGCCTGGAAGGTCAAGTTGATAGCAATCTACTCGGCCAGACACTTCTATAACCAAACAAAGAAATTCTGAACCAAGATTTCAATCACTTTGAACACAGCTTTGCACACTCACCGCTTCCTATGAGGTTTCCACTAAGTACGTCACGTAGAGACCAACCGCACAGAAATCACATGGAAGTATAATGTGCCCCTCACATCAGAAAAGCAGTTTTATATACTGCCCTATATCACGCGTGATAATGAGACATTCTTCCCTGCGGTTCATTTTCGGATTTCTGGAATTAATCCAGAAAGCCTCTAGAGTTTTGCGCGCTTGTGTTCTCGATTCTTGCGCGAGGATCGTAACCCTTACTTCAAAGTCTTCTCCGTTATGTCTCTGCATCCTATGCGTGCCTAGTGGAGTATTTGGCTTACGTTTGCCGACTACGTGTTCTTTTATACGGACACGGAGTGGTCTACCCGTTTCGCCAACGTAGTCGTCTCCGCACGCCTTACAAGAGATCAGATAGACTGTACCCGAACTCAAGCAGTCACCGTCTCTACCATTGGGGCAAATTATACAATTTCGCGTTGCACATAGACGGTTATATAGTCGGTTACGAACTAGCTGGCGTCTTAGATTACTTGGTGGTATTTCGATTATCGTTACCGAATTCTCTAGACTGGCCGTTCTTAAACAGCGTTTTATAGCTGCATTTACTTCATTTGAAATGAAGAGCGGTATAAACGGGACCTTGTTGTCGCTAGAATCATCGTTGGGGTGCCTGTGGTTTCCTCTACGCCTATCCCGAGCTACAGTTTCGTTGCCATTAAAAATGGCTATTTGTCGCACCAAGTTCAGGGACTCCTCTCTCTGCTGTCTTCCTGTGCACACGCTGGTAGCTGTTCGATACATGTTTCTCAAACTCTAGGGGCATTCTGGATTAATTCCAAGAATCCGAAAATGAACCGCAAGGAGGAATGCCTCATTATCACGCGTGGTATTGGACAGTATATAAACCTCTTATTCTGACGGCAGGGGCACATTACGCCTCCATGTGAATTCTACGCGGTCGGTCTTCACACGTCATACTCAATGGAAGACTCATAGAAAGTGGTGAGTGTGCAGAGCTATGCTAAATGTGATTGAAATCTTGGTTTGGCGTTTTCTCTGTTTGGTTATGGACGTGTTTGGCCAAATAGGTTGCTGTCAACTTGACCCTTCCAGGCTCTGAGGAAGACGAAATCCGCCGAAACGTCAGCTTGTACGTAAATAAAGAAATAAAATAGCATCTCGTGTTTGCTGAACGGAAGTAGAAAGAATTATTCAATCAATGCCGAGGGTAATAGAAAGTCGGACTTAGGAGTTAAAACTCACATTGTAAATATTTTATTCACACAGGTTGTGTAAAAATCATAAGTGTTTCATGCGAAGTACAGCTCTACTTATCTTTAAACACTTAAGAAAGGCTTAATATCTAATACACATGGGTAAATACATCGAAAAAAACAAATTCGCAAAAGTTCGATGTATTTATGCGGCTTTGTTGATACGCTCTTCTTGAGCATCCATCTCAGCACGAATCTCTGCAGGAAGATCTGGGCCGACCTGGAACTCTTCAGGTTTTCTATTGTCTTTTTCGTGCACCTATTTACTAAATCTTTCACCATTGTTATTTCGGTAGCATCGAATTATGTAGCACACCAACAACAGATTTATAGTACTAATTTTACCTGCTCCTCTAGGAATTTCCTAATTTCTTTTGCATCTTCAGCCCAGTAATCCTTTGGTACCGACATTAATTCGTCCCAGTTGATATTCTCCAAACCATCATGGTTGATAGAGCCCTAAAAAAGCGGTGTTTTTAAAAAAAAACTGCATAAAAGGACAAAGCTCTCGGAGTTCATCAATCCCCGAGGGATGCGCCATGCATTCGGCTTCATTAAGCACCGTTTGGAGGTGATTGAATGCATATCTGGCTTTTACAATGACTCGCGGTGGCCTACCGATGTATCGAGCCAGTGTTGCCATCCTCCCAGACAAGTCTGGTACCAATTTGCCGACCTCGGAGGGATGGAAGGCTTCGTGTGCAATGGGTGCGGAAACCGATTCAACGTGTGTGTTGCAGGGCGCCTCCGACCACTGCGCCACACGTGCCCTTGAAAATACTACATATATTTCAATAAACAAGAACTGCTTGGTACTAGCAAAATATTTTTCATTTCAACGAGAGGTGATATCAATAACGCGAATGGTTCAACCAGTTTTCAAACCAGGATATGTAGAATGACATACGAAAATTGAAAGCTGGTTTGTCGGGTGCATTTCATCTGGAGGAATAAATGGGTCGTAAAGTTCCTCTGTTCCATTCAGGGTAATCATGAACTGCTTAACGGAAATCTACACGTGTTTTAAATCGAAGGTTCTGCGAGGGCGAAATCTAATCCAGGTATTGTGGTTGAAGTAGATTCACCACTCAAACAACTACAATCGTCGTACGAACCACAAAAACAGAAGTCTTTTAGCATGTCGAGAAACAGCTAACCATTACACGTTCTGTTTGGTCGTTCTCGTTACTTCACATTTTATATTCTCACGAATGTTATTCAAGAGGAAATTGTCTTACCTTCTTCGGTACGATCCCAATGGGTGTTTCTATGCCAAGGTTGGGCTCACCGTCAAGGCGACGAATAATCCAGTCAATTACACGGATATTTTCACCGTAACCAGGCCAGAGGAACTTGTTGTTGGCATCACGACGGAACCAGTTCACGTGGTAAATGCGTGGCACCTAAACGAAGTCGCTCATTGATTCAAAGCCCAAAATTGACTTGAGAAAACTTCTACGCTTCATCGAAAGGCTTTTCTTGACCAGGAACTGTTTTGTAAAATGGAAAACAAAAACAAATGAATAATGAACGTTTGTTGATCATGATCTGTCCCATTTATTTTCATATTTTATTTGCACTTTGAGAATTCTTCCAGTGGTTCATCGCCTCACAGTGGCTGGAGTTGGGGATGTTCTTCGGTGTCAAATTGTGTTGTTCAGCGGGGACATCGTCTGCTTCGATATTCTGCCAAGATGAAGGTTCGATGTTGTCACGCGGAAAGTCACCTAAGAATAAACCAGTGCCAGGAATCATTGCAGTTTTTGAAACAACAGTGTCTCTAGATGGCAAGCGATGACAATTTGGAAAAGCCTTAACATGGTTTTTGAGATCCCAGAGAACGAAACTCTTGCCCATTCAGCAAGATAGCAATAAGATGGAAATTATGCTGTGCCATATAAGTTTCATCACCGTTCGCGAAGACAGCTCATTCAAGCATTAAGTAAAGCTAGAATTCGCAGAGTATTTCTTTAATATCTTCCTCACTCGCTCGATTAACTAATGACAGGAATCAGTGCCGCTTTGGAAGAATTTTAATCGTACGGTAACCAGCCTCCTTGTTATCCACGAAGATCTGCAACTGTTTGTTATCTCGAGACTATTCCGCAAATCACGCTGTATAAAGCATTGAGAAGGCCACTTAGAAGAGGTGACGAAAAATCCTCAACCTGCAACCGTTTCTACAAACGAACCTCAACATGGAAGGTGATTCAAAAACACCGCCATTCCAGGTATTTTACGACCTGCGGAATGGTCGACAGAACGAAAGTAAATCACATGTAATTACTTCTATCACTATCACCAGTATTTCAGGAAAAAATTCACAAATTCAGTAGCGATGTGTTTTATAGAAATTTTCAAGCATACTTCAAGCAGAGGAAGACACTACGCTAAGGCCTAAAAGAGTAATTAACCTTCCTTCCGCCCTTGTTGAGATCAATCCAATGTTGCAAATACTTGCCGAAGTTGTAACCCATAAATGGACGCATTGCCATCGGATCGTGCATCACAGTCTTACCTGAAATGCTAAAATCGAAAGGGCAAGGAAAACTATATCGAATACAGGCACGTTTAGTGCAGTAATTGCAGAGGCCCTACGACAGACAATACACAGCATTTGGGTTGAAATCATGCTCCGGGTGAACCAAATCTCCATCCCCTCGAGTTTATACTTGTTGCCAAAAGTTTCTGGGAGAGCTAAGAGTGTCACCTGATTCATCGAAAGGGTTCTTAAGTCGTTGTATAAGGTAAATTCACGTCCAGTTACCAGTAAGACGTTTAGTGGGGTTGAATTCATGGAACATCACTATGGCGTTAATCGATGTCAAACGTTTTATCTATGTTTTATGCTCTACCTTTAACCGTAAAACACAATGAGGATTCCACCTAGACCGCTAATATCCAAGGCCTTTAATAAATCATTAGTGGAGGGGTGCCTTCATTTTAACCATTACAAAGTATCGATAGAACATAAAGGATAAAAGGATAAAGCTCTCGGCGTTGATCAATCCCTGAGAGATGCGCCATGCATTCGGCTTCATTAAGTGTCGTTGGAGGTGAATGAATGCATATCTGGCCTTTACAATTACCTACGGTGGCCTAACGATGTGTCGAGCCAGTGTTGCTACCCTCCCGAACAAGTCTGGTACGAATTTGCCGACACCGGAGAGATGGAAGACTTGGTGTGCCATGGGCGCCGGGATCGATTCCACGTGTTGCGCAGTGGCGACTCTAACCAATGCGCCACACGCACCCTCGATAAAACACAGAGTTACACAATTATCCTCTTGTTTTTACAAAAGAGCGATTAGTGACTGGATTCTTTGGGATGTTAAACTCACTACAGGAAGATCATCGACTCGATGGCCAGAGTTCTTTACGAAAATCCTAGAAGAAAGATTTGATGTTCGGCGAGTCCCTAGAGCGAGCAGAACCCACTGGGCAACTCTTGCACGGAACACGGAAAAATGGAAGATTCACTGGCGCCCTCTCGAGTCACTCGATGATCAACGGGACTAAAGGTGATACAGGTTTTTACAAAAAAAAAGGCCCCGCGCCCATATATGATGCCGTGTAACCTATGAATCCATGCAGGCATTCAGAAGAAAAGCAAAAGCTGTGATACCAATGAATTAACGAACTCAATGCTTCGAATACCTTTATATTCAGCAGCGGCTGTGGTTTCTGATTTGAGACATGCTCCTGTGAAAACACCATGAAGCCATGACCTCGTCTCGAAAACCAGTGGAACGCCGACTGGTCGACGGCCTCCGAATATAATTGCCTACAAAAGGTAAACACATAGAATGTCGCCGAGGTAAACACTGGCTTAGTTCAGAAAAGACTTAGGCTTCTACGAATAAAATTCTGAACTATGTCATAAAACTAAACCAGGCAGGACCACTGCTCGCATAAAATTTGCCTATTTCTCTGAAGGTAGTAGAAAATATATAAAATGAAGATGAAAGTTCGATGTTTTTCTTCAATAAGCAGACACGAGGCTGTTATTATACAATTTATTAGGATACAATAGCTGACGTTTCGGCGGTTTCGCCTTCTTCAGAGTCTGGAAAGGTCAAATTGAGATGTGATCTACTCAGCCAAACATTTTCATAACCCTAGCAGATAAAACTTAACAAATAAATTTGTATTCGCATAAGAAACAGCATTATTTAAACACCTACCGCCTATTTGTTGTAAGCATTTAAGTTAGTTGGTGGATAGCAGCAGCCGCACAGAGTAATACATGGGCGATAACTGTGTCTGTGCCAGGTCACTGGATTAGCCCGAGGTATGGCGCTAGGTCACGCGTGATGACAAGACACTTCTCCTTGGGGTTCATTTTTGAATTTTTGGAATTGATCCAAAACGCTTCAAGAGTTTTACGCGCTCATGTTTTCGATTCGTGCGTGAGGATAGTGACTCCTACTTCAAGATCTTCGTTGTGTTCCTGCATCCTATGAGCCCTTAGTGGAGTGTTTGGTTTTAATTTAAACTTACCGACTAGGTGTTCTTTTATACGGACGCAGAGCGGTCTACCCGTTTCGCCAACGTATTCGTCCCCGAACGTTTTACAAGAGATCAGATAGACTGTACCCGAACTCATGCAATCACCGTCTCTACCGTTAGGGCAAATAATGCGGTTTTTCGTTGTACACAGACGGCCATTTAGGCGCTCGAAAACTAGCTGGCGTCTTAGAGTATCCGATGGTATTTCTATCACTCTTACGGAATTCTCTAGACCGGCTCTTATTAAGCAACGTTTTATAGCTGCACTTATTTCGTTTGAAATAAAGCGCAAGAGGAACGGAGCCTTGTTTTCGCTAGAATTATCGCTCTGGGGGGTGGGTTTTCCTCTATGCCTATGCCGAGAAGCTACAGTTTCGTAGCCATTTGAAATGGCTATTTAGCTATCTCCACGCACGGATCAAAAACAGGGCGTAAAACTCTTGAAGGATTTTGGACCAATTCCAAAAATTCAAAAATGAACTGCAAGGAGAAGTGTCTTGTCATCACGCGTGACCTGGCGCCATACCTCAGGCTGATCCAATGATCTGACATGGACCCAGTTATCGACCATGTATTACTCTGTGCGGGTGCTATCCACCAACCAACTTAAATGTTTACAACAAATAAACGGTAGGTGTTTAGATAAAACTGTTTCTTATGCGAATACAAATTTATTTGTTAAGTTTTATCTACTGGGGTTATGAAAGTGTTCTGCTAAGTAGATCGCATTTCAATTTGACCTTTCCAGGCTGTGAAGAAGGCGAAACCGCCGAAATGTCAGCTATTGTGTCCTAATAAATCCTATAATAACAATCTCAAAAACGAATACCTGAGTGATTTTCATTAATAAAAAAAAAGAATCAAAAAAATAGCTATAGACTTACATCAATCGGGACTCCCTTAGGACTTTCCCAATCTGGATGGATTATAGGACACTGAGATGCAGGTGCCGCAAATCGCGAGTTCGGATGAGCACATGGTCCAGGATCGCCGATTTTCCACTTCTCGCCTAGCCAATTGATCATTTCCACATTCTGAAGAAAAAAAAATAATACGAGGAGATAACAGATGACCATAGATTGCATGAAACGGTGGTCTTTTCGTGTAGAAACATCACAGCTAGCGTCCCTCTTCCTCAAATAGACCGGGAAACGGAAACGGAAACGGATTCGAAATACATCATAATTTGTTTCAGTAGAGGTTTCAGCACGAAACAAATTCGGCAAAAAATGACAAGGGACAAAATTTAGCCTGATAATTGTATCCTTTTGTAGAAAAGGGTTTCTTCAATATTAACGCTTCTGCAAACATGTTTAGTTCTATGGGAGTGTCGAGAGGAACTTCGAGTCATATATGAGTCGCATGGTCAGTTGTCTCCGCCTACGTACGAATCACGGATAACTCATGTGATCACAAATATGTCTTTTTTGTTATTTTCCTCCTTATCTCAAACTTTACAACCATTTAATTGTTCACGTCATAAAATAAACCTTGTCCTTGATCTCATCTTCAAGTCCTTCCCAGAAATATTCACCATTCACCGTTTCACCGACGTTAGTGAATATCGAATTCTTCTGAAAGGTAGCGACAGCCATCGGATTTGTTTTATTCGAAGTGCCTGAAGAGCAGAACAGTAGAAAACGTCAAAAATTTAGCCTTAAGACAAAAGCTTTCTGTAAAAAGAAACACCTGGTGCAACTCCGAAAAAGCCTGCCTCAGGGTTGATACCGTACAAGCGACCGTCATCACCAAATTTCATCCATGCAATGTCGTCACCTGAAAATGACGCGAAAATTAAGGAATGATGTGAGGTCGTACCTACAGCAATTTGGTACATTATGAATTTTCACGAGTCTAACAAAGCTTTCACCATCATTTGTAAGCTCCTTCACAGTAGTACAGCAGTATTTCCGCATGGAACACATAAAAACTGAGTGAAAATTAGAAAATGACCACTTGCCGACACATCGAACCTTCCAACCAGGTACACTCGGCTCCATCATGGCCAAGTTCGTCTTTCCACATGCTGACGGAAAAGCGGCCGCTATGAAATGCTCCTTGAACACGTGAAAATTTTAGAAATCCTATCGTTTTTCTCGATTTAAAGGTGAAAAATGGTGACTGGAGGAGACAAATAAAGGAATAGAAAACGCATGAATTCACAAGGTATAAAAGCCCGAACCTTCCCATTAGGTCTGGTCACACCCATAATCAGCATATGCTCGGCCATCCAGCCTTCATCTTTGGCGATATTCGAGGCGATGCGAAGAGCGAAGCATTTCTTGCCTGAACAGCATTGATTGTTTCACTTGCAACACGCTACAGAATGAAGCCAGCTCAGTTCTACACTTTGTCGAGACTTGTAAGTAATATGGAAAATGTTTTAGAACATATAAAAAATAGACAGCAAGGGAGGTAAAGTTATTTACAGAATTCACCACATCATTTCCGACCGCCTGCCCCGCTGAGCCTGTGAGGATTACGTGTGTGTCAAACTGCATCATTTTACTAGCAGTCTTCCAAACTAGAGTGTTCATCATTCCTATCTAAAATTCTAGATAGACGAAAACTTATGGCAGCAGAGCCTTATGTGTGGCCAACTTTCGCAAAAACCAATAAAAAATGCCTTGCGTTGCTCCTCGTAATTCCCGAGCAAGAAGGTACCACTGAACAGCTATGGTCCGCGAATGGGACGCCAGAGCTTTCCGATGCCTGAGTAACTCGAGGACTAACAGGATCAGAGGTGATATAGATGATCTGTACAAGGATAAGAGCACTAAAATAAATATACGATATATTCTAAACGTGTTAGAGTACATGTCGCTTTACTTAGGTGTGTGTGTTGCTTAAGTGGTCGAAGCTACTTTGCTGTAATACACAAGTATGACTTTATCCATTAAAAAACCCGATTTTTTAAAGTCATATAATGATTAATATGGAGAGGTGAGTGGAAGAACAATGGATAGAGATGCCCGGCAAAAAACACGAGTTCCATCTTCCGTCCAGATCAAATCAAACCACTACATCCTTTCGGCTTTAGCAAACTGGTAGCAAACTTGTCTATGAGAGATAAAAACACGACTAACTAGATAAGTCGATATATCATTCAATCAATGTATGGCTGACAATCGCGTTATCCTTTTACGCTACTAATAAAAGACTTTTGCTACGGAAGAACAGGCTCCAACTGCATGAAACTGGAGCCCTGAAGGCCACTAATCCTTGAAGGCTGTTTCGGCCTCAGCTTAGTTTCTGTGCAATTCTCACAGAGGAACTTGTCGAGATTCTTGAAAAGTGCAAATGGGAAGGCGAGAGGTCCTGCAAGTTTGGTGGATAAAGGAGTTGTGCATGTTTTCGCTTCCATCAAAGCCTTCAGATGATCGTCGTTCAGTAGCAAAAAGACCTTCGCGACCTGCTTAATCCTCAACGACGGTTCGCCACGACGAAATTTTTAAAACCAATTATGCAATTGTGGCATTCCTTAACCCTTGCTTGGTCCCATACCTCACTGGTGGCTCGGGGTGTCTTCGCCATTCCAAAAAAATTTTGTTAAAACACATAAGAAAAATAAAATTACAAGTCGTTCATTAATTTCAGAACGACCTAATACTGTGCGTAGAGTGTAGCTTTTTACGAACTACCACAGGCAAAACATCCGTGCTGAATAATGCACCAACCATATACAAAAAGCGGGGCAAATAAACTCCATGGCAAAGAAAAGGTCGCCAACAAAACATATACAACCTACAAGAGACACTCCACCGACTCATGTATGCATTGCTATCAATGCAAGAAGATCACTTACATATTAACAAATCATATAAATAACTCAAATCAAGTAGCACACTATAGATAACATAAACAACTCTTACCAAGCAATGAGTTTCCGCCATAACCGGACCCGAATGACCAAATTTCCCTTTCGGCTGGTCGATGGGCGATCAGTACACGCTCTGGATTACATGGCCAATGATTTACGACGCGCTCTAAAATCCACTGGTTGATCGATAGACGTAAACATCAGCTATTTTTAACTTTTTACTTACTGCCTACTACAAATTTCCACGGCAGGGTATTATGTGAAATACAACCATGAGAATGCTGTGATATTTGCAAAACTTCGAACCGCAGCTGTCTGCGGTGGAGATCGAACACACTATTACCCCTTCGGAGGGCTAACACGTTCACAACCACACTATGCGGGTCCTTGGTTTCGCCTTTCTCTCAGATATTTTTTTTCTCATAGCTGGGTATTATGTGAAAGATAACCGCGATGATGCTGAGATATTTGCAAAAGTTCGAACCGGGGGTTGGAGCGATGGAGATCAAACACGTTGCTACCCTTTCCTGAGGCACTGGTAGGCGGGAAACCAGCTCAGAGAGAGGTGTGATGAAGGAGCCACATGGTGTGGTGGTGAAAGCGTTAGACACCGGAAAGAGTAATAGCGAGTTCGATTACCACCGCAGACACCTGCGGTCCGTAGTTTTGCAAATCTCTCAGCAACAGCATGATTTTATCGGTTACTTGTTGTCGAACAATGCATAAATGTGTATTATTTCTTGATAAGCTTGCACGAGGTTGATAAATATATTTATTTTCGGAGCCGAAAATAAATATATTTATCAACCTCGTGCAAGCTTATCAAGAAATAATACATATTGATTAGTCACACCGAGGTTTAGGGAAGGTCGGTTTCGAAATATTACAATGCATAAATGTATTAAGATTGACCCCTATACACACACAGACACGAGAGATTTCCCTAGTTATTCCTTTGAAAGTTTTTCAAAATGGTTTTTAGTTCATTTCTGCAAGAAAAGATTAATGCTTATGAATAAACATGGCGTTTTAAAACTCAAAAACAAAAATAAATAAATCGAAAGAACATTAAAAATGAGGAAAACTCGTCTAGACTCTTCTCGTGACCATACTGACAACGTTCTGCATTCGTTTCTTTCATAAGCTTGTACCTTTAATATGGGACGAATGCTTTGCTTGAGGATGTCTTTACTTCAGAATTCTGTGTCTTGAAGAAAAAAACCATTCCTATCGTCTCATCATTAGACCCCATCAATTGACTATTTATGAGAACAGATGATAAACACCTAACCAATGAAACAGTACGGATGACTGGTGATGATGCAATGAATGGGGAATGGCTATGAATGGTGATGACCTAATGAATGAAATACTCAGGATGAATGATGATCGCCTAAATCAGGGAACTGAAAGAGAGAAGAGTTAGAACGAACAGTAACAAAATGTTGACGATGACTTACGTTTAACCGGTCTTGGGAGTCCAACAGAGTGAATACATCTAACGAAGTCATTGTCGCCCAACGCATCCCAGACTTCGTGGGAGACGCGAGTCATGATGCGCATCGACAGCACCACGTAGTTCGAGTCGGTCAACTAAACAACACAATTCTTCGCACAATTCTTTATATTTTTGTTTAGAAAACACAAGGTGTTATTGCTAGCCGATGTTTCGGCGGATCTCACCCTTCTCAGAGCCTGGAAAGGTCAACTTGATCGCAATCTAGCTATAGTTATAACCTGGCTACCTACCAACCTAGTAAATCTGCTTATGGAGGTGTTTGGCTGGGTAGTTATAACCTCGTTACCTATCAACCTAATCAATCTGGTCATGGAGGTGTTTGGCTGGGTAAATTGCGGTCAACTTGACCTTTCCAGGTTCTGAGAAAGGCGAAATCCACCGAAAAGTCAACTTGCGAGCAAATAAAGAGAAAAAAAAAATAACACCTCGTGTTGGCTAAACAAAAATATAAAGAGTTATTCGGTCATTGTCGAGGTTAATAAAAAGTCGGTCATGGGAATTACTATTCCTCGCATTTAGGATATAAAATCGTTTAGACATTTCACATTTGTTTTCAAACGTAGTAACAAAATTATTAACCATAGCATTTAATTCATATTAATCGACAATTATAGGAAGTCTCGGTATAGAAGCTGTGGTTATTCACTTTCCAGACGTACCCAATCATCAATGGCTGATCGCCTTATCGGTGAATGGAATGTATTCCTGGTGAGTAAGTGAATGTGATGCACAGCGGGTACTTCATTCTCTTAAAACTTTCAAATCCATGAAAACCAGGTAAGAGGAAATCAATACCAATAATCATTGCTGTACAAGAAGCAACCGAAATGTGAAAGTAAAAATTGCCCATTCGTTCCACAAAGGCTGGCAAACGCCTGTGGTCGGAAAGCCTTCGAACGGCTCACTCAAGATTCCAGGAAGGGAAATCGTGCTCGATCAAAAATTACCAATAAGGTGGGAATTGTGCTTATATTCTAATGCTGCTTCATAAAACGAGTCGTTCAAGTAATTATTGGCAAAAGTCATCTACAATCTACTAACAATCATTGCCAACCTGGACTCCAATTTTAGACAGCGGCCCACCGATAGGTCCCATTGAGAATGGAATGACGTACATGATACGACCTAAAAAGAATACCTATGAGAACGAAACAGTTCTGGGCCATTACCATTTCCTATACGATGTCAACTTTTATGCTCTTCTACGCTTCTAGATTAGTTTAGTTCACTGAAAAATCACAAAATCTCAGTAATTTTGTGCTGATAGGGATCCATCACATCGATAAAATCCACTGAAAATCTAACACTTATGGTACATTTAACCCACTATTTGAAAAAGAAAGTGGCTTACTCACCAGCCATGCAACCAGGAAATCGGCTATCAAGTTCGACGCCGAGATCTCCAGGTGACATCCAATGACCCATAATCGGTTCCACTCCCGGAGGTGTGTGGGTTACTGTCTGATACTTGTCAGGTGTCACCATCCATGTTTTCGACTCAACACGAGCCACGTCCTGTAGACGCTAGTAAATTGCTGGTATTCATCAAATAGATCGGTGGAAATGACTCACTTTTGGATCTGTACGACAAATGTAGTTGTTCTCGTACGCCTTCAACGGTGACAGCATGCCACGTTCAATCAGTTTGTCGATAATCTCGTCAGCTTCATGTTGACTACCGTCGCAGATATATATTCCTGTAAATAAACAATAACCTTCCCACAGTCCCATGTAAGCAAGCGTACGATCGGTCCGGAACCGATGAATTTCTCATTAAAAGTCAAGCGACTTCTCCGTCAAACCACCATGCAGGAAGTTCGACTCCTCAGCCACTTACCGCGTGGTCGCATCAACTCGGCCTTCTCGGCAACAAAGCGTTGTACTTTTGGAGGAAGCAAATGGAAATCGCCCTAAATCACTTGAATATGCATTTTAATTTTTATTTTTCCCATGAACTTGTTTCAGTTTGAGCGTACTAGCCATTTCTACTTTACATAAATTCGTTTCATTTCTGTTTATTACTAAAACAAGATTTTCTTCTATCGCAACTCCAGAACTTCTTGCTGGAACTTGACCCGAAATAGTATAACTCATCATAGTAGTGGCTACCAATAATGAACAAACGTGGGTATGGAACCCTCCGACAATTATTTACTTTCAAAAAACAGTACAACTGGTTTCAGATCTAGAAATATTATACGGTAGCGACTTTCTGCAAACTACAACCAGGAACTTCAACTCGATTTTGACGTCTGCAAAGAAAAAAAACCGCTGCTTAGTTACCGTAACACAAGTATTGATTGATGAATACACGAGTTTCGATCTTTTCGATTACATCACGGTTTCCTTGCTCGCGGGTTCTCTTGACCGTGAGCACTTATGAAGACATTCGAAGTGAATACAGTTGTAATAGCATACAAAATTGAAGAGCATCAGTAAAACATCGGAGTTCAAAGGAAAATAAATCACCAACAAGAAGACGCACGGGCACAGTTTGACCTCTGACCTCAGAGCAATCAAATCCAAAGACAACATGGATCAACTGGGAATACAGTAGGTTTCAGCTCTGACTTAACAACGTGACAGAAATACGATGCAGTAGTTCTACAAACTTCATTCGTTAAAGGAAAAAAGGTGTATGCTGCTTTTTCCCTACATTGTCTGATCATCAGAGACTGCACTGAACCAATCAAGGAGACCTCATAAACAAATCCGTTACTACTGTTTATGACCTTATTCTAATCTAATTTTCACGATTCTCATACTTCCATCACCTCCAAAATATCAACAGCTCCTGTTCAACGGATATCTTACGTCCTGTATATCTACAACACCATCACCAGAAACCAGTCGAACTGGTTCAAGCTAAATTAAAACACCAACGTTGTCACAACATATAGTGTTGCTAAGTCGTCATCTCCGACGAATTACGTAACTCCCCTCTAATCGAACAATGGTCAGTCACAGAGACAAAGTGGCTTCATTGTGTGACGATATACCATTGAAGACCCTCTAACATGACCAAAAAGAATGAAGTATACAGCGTCGCTAACTTCTCTTATTGATGTTCCATCACCTCCAAAACATCAACATTTGTGTATGTGCCATGCATTCAACTCCATTCGTAACGTCCTAAACGTGGACTCTACCTCGTCTACACAACGACTCCAAAAGGCCATCCAACTTTCTTTTATACGCGCAGACCACTCTAATACGAATTCGCTGACACCAGAAGTTTATCCCGTGGCACGGGATCGAACCAAAGACCGTGTGTTTATTGCAAGATGCCTTTATCCACTGCGCAGTAAGGACTCATACATCAGTAAGAACCACTGGTTTAGATCGCTATGGAATTATTTTGTGATGTTTGCTCCTCTTTTATTGGTTGACTTCAAATTTAAAAAAGGCTGCCAAGTGAGTCACCGAAGCTTTGTGGAAATATGAATAGATAGAGGATTAAATAAACTTAAGTACCTATAACGTTTGTGCAATAAATTTTAATAAGTAGTACAAATCACGTTCCTTGTTTCCGCAGTCTATAATGGGAAATCGCAATGAGCAAGTGGAAGGAGTTTTTCTCTCCAGCTTTATTGTAGGTTTCCATTCATATAGTCCCACTCGTAACAGCGCAGCTCTGAGGAAGGCGAAATCGCCGCAACGTCGGCCATCGACCAACAGCATCCACAACAACAGCAACAGCAGCAACAACAACAGCGACAACGAAGATCTATACCAATCTCGAATCGGCTCAACAAGATCAGTTTATAAGGTTTTCATACATTTGAAACGACGATCTAATCTCTCGCACTAATGAAAATCGATGTTATTAAAAAAAAGCAGGAAGAAAACTGATTCAAAGTGTAGATGACTCAGATTCAAGTTTACCCTTAGGAAAACACCTCCCGGATCATTATCCTCTTAGAGAATAGTTTAGGTTGAAAAGAAAACGTCTAGTGCAAAACTGCCTGCTTGTCGCCGTCACCACCGCTTGTTTCGTGGAAAAGAAAAAGTTACAGAGAAAAAACAAAACCATTCAACCCTACTAAGTCCAACCATCGAAGATTGATTGAAGTAGGTAGCCAAAATCACTGCAGCCTTTGAAATTTTTAGTGCTCCCTTTTTTGGTCTTGAAACTTACTCGTTTTTTCACTACCGATGACTACACGAATGAACAACGGACAAAATCAACTTCTTCGAAAAGATATCAAGGATTTAGTAAATACTAAAAAGTAGTGAAGACCACATATCTTCACGAAAGAACCTCTTCTGAAAAATATGGTGGAACTCAGTGAAGGAAATTATTCACTGTGTTACCCTACAGGAACAGCAGCTAATACTCTTAAGTCCAGTTACAATCGTTCCCACAACTAACAGTTGTAGCGTTATTCTCGCAGTTTTGAAAATCAATCTATAATCGATGACCATCAGTAGTTTGTGAACGGGGATTCTTTGCCGATATTCCTCTCACTATGTCCGTTTCGTAACTCGAAGTGTCGTGTAGACACTGACAACTGACGCTCAACTTATTAAACTATGCCTAGACACTCCCGGTAAACATCTAACATGCCGTTTGAAACAAATAGCACAATGGGCGGAACTACAAGCGTTCTAGTTCGATCATCGAATTTAAGATCTGCGTCTGAACAACTTTGTGAAAATCAATGACGACATCTGATGACAAGCTACTACTGGCACCTGCCTCAGTTCTTTTAAGTACTATTTCCGTGAGAGTAAACATTCTTCTCAACAAAACTCGGTCTGTTCAACCATTTTGTTGTTCGAATGGTACTAATCCCAAGGAAAAAAGTGGGGAAAAATACGCCATGTACGCCACAGAAAACCAAAATTCATTGTGGTAGGATAGGAAAACTTGTAGCATACACGCTATGGTCAACAGGTTCGAATTTCTTTTTCAGCTAATGAAATTCATTAGAGCTCAGTTGTTCTTATTTGGAAATGAGAAGCGTAATAGTTTTCGGCCACCTACGCATCGCAAACAATGCGCACGACCGAGAATGCAGCAAAAAAATGCAGAACTGGTTGAATAGCCGCCCAGCGATGACCTTGTCTCGATTATACTATAACTTTACATCGATGGAAACAAAGTTTCTTGAAGTCATAATAGATGAGTACTGTTCATTCTTTGATTAAGCCTATAGAGTCCATATTATTATGTCGTCTCTTTTTCGTATTCTCAACAAAGTAAAATGGTTGCAAACAAAAAGAAAAGAGAAATATTTCGAAGCCGACTTTCTCTAAACCTCGGTGTGACTAATCAATATGTATTCTTTCTTGATAAGCTTGCACGAGCTTGATAAATATATTTATTTTCGGCTAGCCGAAAATAAATATATTTATCAAGCTCGTGCAAGCTTATCAAGAATACATAGAAAAGAGAAAAGTGAGAAAACACGATAAAGGGAAAAACCTAATTCCAAACTGAATGTTGCCGATGATCGCATTGTACAGTATCCCGCAGATGTTATCCATCAAAGAACAGTACAGTGAACAGGACTGTGGCAACAGTAAAGGAGAATAAAGAAACTTATAAAGAATGAGAAAAGTTCCGACAATTTTTTATACGAATAGTACGCATAATTTTAGTAAAATAGCCCAGGAAAGGTAAAGAAGAAACAAACTAAGAAAAAATTTGAAGCTTGTCCTTTAAGGCGACGAAGGCGAACAATGGGCTGTAGAGGAAACTATGTAGAGTTAGAAATATATTTAAATCGCCTCAAATCAATGGAACTCGTACAAGACCAGTAATTTTTCATGACAGTGCGGACCACAGCCAGCCAATGGCTTGCGAAAAAAATCGAACCGATCCTAAGAAAATATAAGAAAGAAACGCTAATCAATAATCAGATTTTCAACTTGGTAGCCTCATTTTCTTTTCCACTCATTTTTGTTATTCTGCTCATTTTCTCGTTTACTCTTTAAAGAAATACAAGAATCAATAAGATCAGAAACGAAACTTATGTATCGGCAGATGGCCGAGACGCTTCATGACCACTTCATTGACGACGTAGAACGCATCGTCAGAAATCTGACGTAATGATGCGTTAGCGCCATCGGTATCCTGTAAGAGTTCAGATTAGTGCCAGACAAGAACAAAAAAATTCTGGTCCACTGAAAAACCGAATTTTGCCCATGAACTCTCGAAATTATGTCGAGTTAAGTTATATACGACTGTTGACGTTGGCATCGCCTTTGATAACAGAACTGTTCTCTGTAGAAAATCTACAAGTTCACAGAAAACGCTCCGATTTCGTCGTCGTCACAGCTTTATGTTGCTGCAGAAAACTGCAAAGGTAGGCGCTCTTCCACAAATTTATCGTCTTAGACATCCCTTCCGCTTCGTTGGTATAAAGGAACCCGTGGTCGCGGCAAAGGTGGTACCGATGAAGACACCAATACTACCGATTCCTCTGCTATGGCACGCCCAACGAATAGGTCTTTTCAGGAAGACGGAGACTTTTCAGGACTATATTAAAACGTTTAATGACTATTAAGAGTGCGTGTAGCGGATTGGTTAAAGGCGCCCTGCAATACACATATGTTCGATCCTGCGCCCCAGCCTCACCAAGCCCTCCATCCATCCGGAGTCGGCAAATTAGTACAAAACTTGTCTGGGAGGATAGCACAACTGACTCGATGCATCGCTAGGCCACCACGAATCATTGTATAGGCCAAATGTGCGTTCAATAATCTCTAGCGATACTTAATGAAGTCGAATGCGTGGCGCAATCCCTCAGAGATTGATTAAGAACGAGAACTTTATATATTATCGTTTTAATGAATGGCCTTCTCGCATTGGTTATTTCCCATGATGTGGTCTGTAATCTTCTTAGCTCATGTTATTACGCTTTTCAATGACGAGCTTATATGCTTATATGCGTGTGCTATAATTAAATATAGTCAATATAGTCAGCATAACCCTAGCAGATCTAGGCACCCGAAATGGCCCTGATGTTTTAGTAAACTCTCTACATTCGCCCTATTTAAAACCGCTGTATCAGAACTTTTTCGTAGCCAGACTATGCTGTTTAAGCTTCTTTGGAGTACTCCCAGAGTGTACTCGCTGGAGGCGACCAAATTCCAGATCATCTGCACTCCCTCCGGCACGAGCAATATAGCCCTGTGGCCTCGCAGAACTCGTGGCCAAATCACAATACTTATAAAAGAGATTTCTTCTCATTATAGCCTCGTTCTGCTACCATTTTGATGAACAGTCCTTCTAAAACCGATTTAAGACTTTTTTCTTATCCACATCCGACACTACCTTCGCTATGTTAAAAACTCTGAGGTGAGCTTCCGTCGTTACACAATGGTTGAGCGTAGAATGAGATTCTCTCTCCATTTCTTATACGAAGTTACACACACGACAAACGATGAAGTGAAAACGAGTTTTGCCAATAACTGCAACGAAGAAAGTTCAACAACGTCACTGATGACAAAAATATAAGCGATTTCCACAACATTCTGAACCCTCCGAGATGTGTCATACACCGAAGAAACTGATTTCTGTGAAATTCCGCAAGTATTTCACTTACTGTTTTAGATGGAAGAGATAAATTCTGTACCTGTACCCTTCTTTTATCAGTTGACTCACTACTTTTGAAAAGCTGTGTCTCATACTCAAATTATGTTTGCAACTAGAACTTAGTTATACACCGCAACCTAGCTGTTGGCCCGAGTCTTTGTATAGGCAGGGTCTTTCGAAAAAGCAAGACAATCCCATGGGAAAACATGAAAGTAGCCAGAAAATCAAAGATAAAAAATCTTTGGTAGGCTATACGAAAGCTAAACGGATCTTACCATGCTTCAACAAAAACCCAAGAACTTTTATCTACTACCCGAACGGAATACATAACTACGCTTCTTCGCATTTTTTCGTTGTTAATAGCCGATCCAACGCGGTTTTTTCCACTACTTATACATCCGTCGTTTATTTGTATCGCGAGGTTGTCAAACAGCATACATTTACTTCCATAGAAAAACACAATACAATACAACAGTAGCTGATGTTTCGGAAAGTATCGCCTTCTTCAGATCTGCTTTTTAGGTGACTTCCAATGAGGATGAGTCATCAGCCATATGCGACTATAACCAGCTGTTCTAATCTTCCTCATTGGAAGTCACTTAAAAAGCAACTCTGAAGAAGGTGATACTGCTGAAACCTCAGCTACTGTTGTACTGTATTGTGTTTTTCTATGGAAGTAAATGTATGCTATTTAGCAACCTCGCGATTGTTGAACAAGAAAACGACGGATTCATATTGCAATGCCGAGGTTAATAGAAAGTCAATCCTGGGAACTACTACTTATACAGTTGTGCCGATAGAGATTCGGTCTGTTACAGTGTCCTAGGTCGCTAAGTCGACTTATCGCAGGAATAATTATTGCCATCCTGGTCGAAAGTCAATAAACAACCGTAAGAAAAAAAAACTCATAAATCCGGACAAGGGTTGGTTACTGCTTGTCATAACCACCTGAGAACTCGCTACCTCGGTTCTCCAAATATTCCAGAGGAAAGCACATTCAACCAGCGCTCAATCAGAGTTCAACATATTAGTGAGAACAGAAGACAGCAGATGGCCAAGCCCACGCCTAACGCAGTTCCAACAACCCCCATAGCTGGTGGTTACAATCCTTGAAGGTTCAGATGGAAGGAGTGCTGGCGCAACACTGTCATGTGGCAGGTCATCTAGGAGATTATCTAAATAGATAACTAAAAACTTTCACAGCCCAACCAATTCATCATTCTCGTACATGGCGATGACGGGTCATAGATTTTATGTCCTTTACCCTTTTATAATGAATAGACAGATAAGAAGAATAGGAAGATAAATCCTAGATAAAAGGCCAAACGCTTTACCAAGCCGATTATTGGAACACTTCAAGTAGGAACCCAGTTCCTTCGGACAAAGGGAGAAATCTTAAATGGGGAGCATAAACATCCTGAAAATATTGACAACGGGAATATTAACGATGAGGTAACCGATCCGACCCAGTTATCGCTATTCAAAATAACAACAACATTATCGATTCATCTGTACCATGGAGGAGCTATCGATCGCCCGCAACTAGCAGCTCATAAAGAGTTTGCCGATATGGTCTTTGATTCTTTAAAATCGAACTGCTCGACTGATCAAAGGCCACATGAAAAAGAAGACAAACAATTGTGTTGAATAAGTCTTCAATTCAATCTTTAGGGGTATTAAAGCAAGGAACGTTCCTTCGCTTTGTTTTCCGGTTCTCATCGTATAAACAGACAACTTTATCATACCGACGCTTTGTTAAGGGCTTAATCGAACCTCTGATGAGAAATCGATTAAGAGATCCATTATTGTTAAAATCTAGTGGTGGCTATAAAGTAGCGCTTAACTTCCAGACGTTCATAGAAAAATCATAGCCACATCTCATTACTGACAGAAAGCGCAAATCTCTCGACACAAGAAGGGTTTGGGACAAAATCATTCCAGATCAAAAATGACGGCACTATTGAGTACTCTGTGATCAAGGGAAGCAAGAACTGTAATAGTAGTCCATATTTCCTTCTAACCCTGGGATATTTTCCAGTACTTGGACTATTAAACCCTGAGTTGTACTAAAGATAAGCCTATATGAAGGACAAGCACAAGACGAAGACCTGAGCCTTCAAGTATTCACATAGCTTCCAAAAAAAGCGGACGAAGAAACTACTTATAGTACAGAACTGGAATCTGATGCCATTCAAACACTCAAATTATGTGCTATTAAGGTGTTTAGGTGGGATATTTGAGAATACAAGACATAAACATGACAAAAACAACTAGGAGATGCTTGGCGGCCATATTGATTGAAAAAATGAAAGCCAAATCTCAAGGAAAGAATCTAATGAGATCATGAACGACCTTGAAGATGTACGAATAGGTAAGTATGGACAGATTCTCCCACCTTAAAGGACGGAAGACCACTGACGTCGACGGACATCACTGCAACGGTCGCAATGATGATGTCGTGAAAAACAGATTCGCCCGCCCTCTGTCTCTGCCGTCCTGCCTCCACCGCCCACACCCAGCCATTTAGCGCCCTCCCACAGCACACCTTGCACCTCGCCCTCATATGGATTTGATCTACTAAGTAGATCATAGTTTGATCGTCATCGATTGTAACGGACGACTTTTCCAGACATTTACCGAAATTTTTTTCCCTATGGACCTCGTTTTAGCTTAACAATCGAGGAAGATATTTCCCTAATCTCCGATCCAAAGGCCTTTATCAACGCAATCTTCCTGATTCATTCTTCTGATTGTATCTTTGAAAAAAAAGACGTTAGCTGGTTTGGTCGATCTTCCTGATCCACCTGTTATTAGGTTTTTCGGAAATGAATGTCGGATTTGAACCTGTATTTCTAAGGTGGTATAACTCAGCTCAGAACAAATATTATTTGTCTAAGTAAGAATTTTTAGAATTGATATATTTTTGGGAATAAAAAACAAGTTCATTACAGGAGTTGTGAGAAATTCTTACTTGTGGAAGCAATGAAATTCGTTGTATATCGGCTTGGTTTATGAAAGCATTTATAGCACAACAGGCTGTTGAGATGCATAGAAAGCTGATAGCAGCTAGGCGAATTATCTGGCGAGTATGGTATTTGAAACAGTGTTTTGTAGCCCAGCTCGTTCAACTTCTGCAGTGTCAAGAGTTCGAATCGTCGCCGCACGTTGTTGTTGACAAGGTTTGGTCCTCTTCTGTTGACCTTCCTTTCTTCGCGATGCATCCACCGAAGTTTCTGGTGCACTCTCTGGTAATTACATGATCAAGAGCTTCTCAAAACACTCACCGCTTTTAACGTTATTTTACTGAGGAAGATTGCAGATCGTTATACCCTTCTAGGCTCTGAAGAAGGCGATACTGTCAAAATGTCAGCGTCGTTGTGTTGTATGTGTTTTGGTAAGGAAGTGAACGTGTGCTGAATAAGAACCTCGCGGTTGCTGGAAAAGAAAACGAAAGAAACAGTTTTTTCTTTTTTCTTCTTGAAAAATTTGGTTTTCCTGTTAGTGTTTGATTCATGTAACCATTCAAAAGAAAATATATACAATCGTTGATGATGAATTCATGGTAATTCCTCCAGATTAGAACAGATTTCATCAAAGGGAGAAAGATTTGTGAAGGACGAGTTGGAGATGACGCTTTCACTTTTTCGTTCCGGTTCGTGGAATTTGGTCTTTATGGGAAAGAACTGTCATTTTTATTTCATTGTTCACCTGATAAGCACAACAAAGTCTGTTACATTGTTTTTACTATCCCCTACTTTGTTCTACTATTACATACCATGTGTGTGGCGCAGTGGTCGGAGGAGCCTTACAATACATATCGGCTCGATCCCGGCGCCCCAGGCCCGCTAAGCCGTCCATCCTTCCAGGGTTGGCAAATTAGCACCATATTTGTCTGCTAGGATAGCAACACTGGCTCGATACATCGGTAGGCCACCGCGAGTCATTGTAAAGGCCAGATATGCATTCAATTACCTCCAAACGATACTTAATGAAGTCGAATGCATGTCGCATCCCTCAGAGATTGATCAACGCCGAGGGCTTTATCCTTTATCCTTTTACTACATACCATTTCTGAGACTTTACGAAAGAGTCGGACCTTTTGTAGGAATCCCTTTCATGAGCATTCCTTTTGTTCTTGAGTAAGCAAGGCCGGTATGAGACTGTTTCAGCTTTTCATTGCTTATGTGAGTATTATATCCAAATTTACGCACAGGTATAGCAACAGAAAATATGAGAGCAATAAATGGTCTTTGTGACTGGAAATTATGATCATCAAAAATCGTAAACTCATTAAACAGCGACCAAACACTAAACACCGAAAAGGGATTTTTTGGCCCGATTAATCCGATTGTTCTGATAGCAGAAAAAGTCGTTTCGGCAATTGACGACTGATATGCAAAAATTAATCCCATCGATTGATCATTCAACAGAAGCGGACCACCTCTAGACAGCGGGCCTCTTGCAAAGTGCTTTCACCCGCTCTCTCATCGAAGAAAAACAAAAATGATGATAGTGTTGGTCCTCATCGACAAAGAGCAAGATAGAACTCGTTCTGTCTGAACGATGTGCTACTGATCTGCTTCTTTAAGAGATCTTCAGCGAGTACAAGATGCAGACGAATCGACAGTAGTCTCACTTCGACCATGTCCATGAATTCTGCTAGTGTCAGCATACCTACTTGGTGGCGTGACGATGTTCTGCATAGACATGTCCTACTTCCTTAGAAACTCTATCAAGAAAATCTTATTATTTGCATGAAAAAGAAACACCACAATGCACGTCGTCACAAATAGATTTATTCTTTGCTATGAAAGAGAGTTCTACAATAGGCAACTGAGGTGACAAAAGAAACTGAGAAGAGCTTTGTAGAAATTCCTTTTTTACTGATTTCATTAAATATTCAAGAATACTCGCAGGAGGACAGAGGATTTAAATGAGTGCGGATTCGATGCCGATGTGCAACAATTAGCGCGATATCCAACAATAGCATGGTTAGAATTCTTCTATATATAACTGATATTTTACGAAGTTCTTTATTTAGTTGACTATTAAATGGGTTAAATACCCTAGCAAGTAGGAAATCTTTGGTCTAGAAATCAGATTCGGATGTTTCTATACGAACTTCCAAAGCAGAAGTTTGTTTTTTGCCATGTGCCTAACTTTCGAACCGATTCTCCTCTTTCGACACGGATCTCGAACCAGTTAGTAGTTAGGGTATGCTGAGCATGTCTAGAGTTGCTGGTATTGAACACTAACCAAGAGCGACACGTTTATATTTATTCTAGGACTCAAATGAATGCAAGACATGGGCTATCTTTTCTCACAGAATCGCTCCCCATGCTTAACGATCGGGCGAAAACCACCATGTTATTGGCACACACGATTTTCAGTTTTTCTGGCGTGTTGTTATACCACCTATGAATATTTGCAAATATCTCAACTCACACACCTTAGTCTTAGCTTCGGTACGTTTAACGGACGGGCAAAACAGAGATCTCCACTGCTTTAGCAGCTTCACATAACCTTATAAGCTCATCTTTTTCTATCACTTCAAAACTCTTAAAACTTCCCTCTAGTAAATCTGTTAGTTACCAAATAACATTATTCAATCTTTGGATGCTTTTTTTTCGCAAAAATCATTCAATCGATTCCTTCCGTTCATGAATCGATGGATGAATTCAAACGTGGAATGAACAACGTACTCCAGCGACGAGCCACAATAAATATAAGTGCAACTATCCGGTATTTTCCCATGAACGAAGGTCGCAAACGTTGTTTTCATTCAGGGTCAGTTAGTGGGGAAAATCAAATATTAGGCAGAGTTCTTAAACATTTATAAATAATGTTTTCTTAAAAAGCAAAATAACTCCTCGGCTATTCGGCTATCACCCAATTCTCGTGTAAGCTGCAGAAATTGGGCTACTTAATCCCCATCCGAAAAACGCGCTCCGCGCGATGAAATGAATTGTAAAACGTTGCATATTCCTGAATTCGGAGATGGTTGAGGGGAATATTGATAGAAAATATCGACATATCCATCTTTTCATTCTTCAGGGCCTGTTGATGAAGTGAATGTCAGTGAGAATCGACGCATTCGAACGTTAGGAAAGGAAATTGATTGTGATTTTGTTGCTTTCTCGTCGCGGTGAAAGATAAACGCAAACGGACAGTGTGAGTCACAGTTGACTCGTTAGCTAAATAAAAGGTGGTCGATCCTTGAACTTTAAACAAATCTGTTCTATTTCCTAACGAACTATATCAATTACAGCAAAATCCTTCAAAAATGATAGGCTTTTCCTAACAAAGCGCGCGTGTTATTATTCTGCCCGATAGATTTAAGACATCCCAGACTTAACGAATTCTTCGTTTTTCGCTTTTTTTCCAACTGCGATGTTTCTATCGGATTCAAACTCAATTTTTTTTGAGTGTCAATTTCAAACAGACTTTAAATGGAGATTGTGTCTCGCAGTTATTCCAGATACCCCTAGAGTGGAAGCGCAAATTCACTTTTATAGGACTGCCATTTATTCTCGTAATAAAGTTCTCAATTAGCTTTTTTATCGAAAAATTGTGGTCAGGTGTCGAAATAGCTCGCTCCATCGTGAATTTGCTAAAGGGATGTGGGGTAGAGCAAAGTGGGAGTGGGGTGTTATTTCTATATTAGCGCTTGAATTTAAGCATAGATCAATGTAACCTTCAACTGTCAACTTTAGCACACTTTCGAGAACACATCTTTTTTAAACTAAGATGTATGGCTTGGAATCGATGCATGTTGGCCAAGGTGCCGCCTCCACGAGACATCGTATATTCTCCTCATTAGACGCAAAACTCATATGTTCATCAGCGGCGACTTTTTAGCAGTTATAACTCTCCTCAGCAGTAATAGCATGTGGATGGCTTTTTGCTTGGTGCATAAAACAAAAATTTCGTTGTTCTGTCAGGCTGGACGAGATAATGTTTCCGAATGCATCGTCGCTAGAGATTTTAAAAATCATTGATCAATTCCTTAGGGATGCGCCATGTATTCGACTTTGTTAAGCATCGTTTAGAGGTTATTGTATGCATATGTGACCTTGAAATGTTTGGGGGTGACGCACCGATGTATCGAGCCAGTGCTGCTATCCTCTCAGGCAAGTCTGGTACCAGTTTGCCGACCCCGGAGAAATCGAAGGCTTGGTGGGCCATAGGACCGGGAATCGATTCCAGGTGTGTACTACAGGGCGCCTCCGACCACTGCGCCACACACACCCAACAAATCAAGAAGAAAAATTATTTAGAAAAAAAATCAAGATTTAGAAGAAATTATTTTACAATAGGGGCTATATTGCAAAGATTTCTTCCATAAGTTTGACAAGCCCTCAAGTTCCCAGCTAATTTTTTTTTGGTGAAAAATCACTATTTTTGCAAATACCGCGATAATAACTCTTAATGAGATTCATCATTAGAAATTATTTAATTATTCATTTGATGGTAAGCTTTAGAGCAAGAGCTGTATTCTTAAAAATAATTAAAACCTGAACGAAAGAGCCCTCATAGAGTTTTCTATGACACCACGTGAGGTTTTTTATTTGGTTCCTTCAAGAAGCTAGATTTGATTTAAGCAGTGAAATCCCACAGAGAATCCAGTCACCGTAGGATGGTCTCTAACCACATGGGGAACTCATAAATATAACTATGGTAGAAAACATAACCAGCACCGAAAGTAGATCGATGGTGTGTTACCTTAGCTATGCAAACAATGATTCTTTCATTGCAGCAGTAATTGCTGCTGTTGCTAGAAATGATGTCAGCAGTGGTCTCGGTGATCGATGATTGTCAAGTTCTGAGAGAGCAACTTACATGTCGCCAAGTTTAGGACGAATTAGTCTTTAATTATAAGAAAATGTTTTAGTCTAATTTTGAGTGTGCAACAGGCACAGTGGCTAGAGATGTCGCGCAACACATGGGTGGTCGCTGGTTCGAATTCATATAGGTCAACCAATGCTACGATCGCTTCAGTGTCGGCTCACTGATGCCACAGCCGTCTAGCAAAGGTCCCACCGATCGACATAGTCTAGGAACGCACTAGGGAGTTGGGATTTCAGGGAGAATATACTCTGCCATTATTTAACGACTTTCATAACAAGGACCAAAATCCTCAAGTGGGAGTCAAAGCTACAAGCAAAATCGGAAGATTTTCGTCGGTGATAATCAGGAAAAATGAGCTGAATGAAAGAAGTGATGGAATGCACACAGTGTGTGAGTCCTGGCGATGTAAGCAGATTACTGAAGAAATGCAAAAAATGCAGTGTGTTTTTAAACTCACGCTTCAGTAGCTAAATCCCCTTCTTTGCGAACTATTAAGTATCGGGGGTGATCCAGCGCATTTTCAATTTAAGTGCTTAGCAGTTTCTTGGTTGGGCATCATATCCTTTCTCCAGAACCGCGCTATTTCAAAACATTCTGGCCTAGTAAACTTCAGCACATACCAGAAAAGGGAAGGAGGTGAGGAAGAATCAAAAATAATCAGAAGCATCCAGTTATATCTTGAAAACGGTCTGATAGCAATGCCTTTTTATTATATACAGTTTTCTTTTTCCTGAAGAGAATAGTATCCATTTTATCACTGATCTCGTACTCGACATAAGACTCGTGTGAAGTGTCGATGAATCGCCTAATGAATCCCTGTAGATAAAGCGGATCAAGCCTACAAATTCCATTATATCTGTTACTCCGATTATTTAGATTATAACGAAAGACCCGCATGGTGTGGTGGTGAACGCGTTACCCTTGGAAATTGTAATATTGCGTTCGTTCCCCACCGCAGGCACCTGCGGTCCGGAGTTTTGCAAATATCTCAGCATCATTGTGGTTGTATCCGATTATTTCTTTATGTTTCCTATGTTTCCTTCAAATTTTTACTCACCACTCTTACAATTCTTGTGTGCTGTAATATTGTTATCTCTAAAATTAACAAACCTACGCCTTTTTATAAGTTGGAGAGGTGCGTACACAGCATTTCTTGCGAAATATTCCCTATCACTCGTTTTAATATGCCTTATATTAATCATGCATTTGTCTTTTCACTAGTTCCTCCCGACATGTAATCTATTATATCTCAAGTAACTTGACACAAGTGCCGCTCAGCCTACTTTAGAAGTTATACTTCCTAACCATCGAGCACGCCAACAGACACAGCAGCGTCGCTTGGTGGCTCTTTGCCCCCAGACGACACTTGAGGCTCGCCGTCGTCTTTCCTCAACACTTTATTCTCCCGCTTGATATTCTCCTTTCACCGCTTCTTCGATTTGCTTAGGCAAAAATAATGTTATCCGAAGTCTCATCATCAATTCTCAAGTAATCACTAAGCGTTGTCAATCTAGCAACTGTCTCAAATACTTGCACTATTTTTAAGTACTTACTTGATACTTGGATACTTGGGCGGCCAACCCTCAATGGTTGTGCGGGCCCAAACATAATCTCCATTTCTTCGAAGATTTGCTGGTATAGCCATTGTGCTTCCTTGGAGTCCCGAAGTCAGCTTGGCCAAAGCTTGCTCTAAGTCGTCACCAACCCAGGCAGTTGCAGCACTTGTGGATCAAAGGGAGATTTGCCACTATGCGAGCAATTTGATACCAGGACGATGATGGATCTTGGTATTGGCTCACTCTTAGCCAGATTTCCTGATAGAAATGCCGGACTCCTTCTCAGCTTGGAAGATCCTACCGGGATTATGAATCCCCCACCGTACATCGCAGCCCGACACGCAGGAACACCTCTCAGCCATGATGAGGCGGTAGACCATTGGAAGGACACTCTATAAGACCTTATATATACCTGTATAAGACTCCTTACACCCTCGCTAAGTACTTTACGAAAGTCACTATTCCTACATCAATTCATTTACTTAAAATTCCATTGTGTCCAAATCCATCGATGTCTTTTGATGTATTTCTGCGAGGTGTGAAATATCTTGTTTAATATATTTGCCGCTCCGCAAAATCTTCTTCCTTCTAGTTGGTGCAAGCCCATCACCACTATGACATTCTTGCACAGTGATCAACTTAAGTTGTTGTAGTCATACTAACGTCGTTACATAAGCAGTATTTCTATTTGTACTTTCATACCTTCATAAACCTTTTGCGTAATGTTCAACATTATCGTTAGTGCAATTTCTTAAGTGCACTACTATCTCCCACTTAACCAACTTTCTTCGCAGTTTGCTATATAAGCAATTTTGCTTTTTTTTACGCAATTATTGCACATATATTTTGTATGTGTTTCAAAACCGACTTTCCTTTAACCCTGAAGTGAATAATCAATATGTGTTCTTTTTTGATAAGCTTACACGATATTGATAACTATATTTTGGGCTAACGTTTCGACGGTATCGTTTTGATCAGAGTGTACGATCCGAGTCGATGGTCCACAAGTGTTGGTGTCCTCAAGGTCGAGTCTTCGTCACGCATCGAGCCGGGTACTCCTCATTGGAGGGCGTAAACTGAGGTGAACCGTCGACACGTTAGTGGAAAGTAAAGAATGTTTATCTACCTCGTGTATGGTTATCAAGGGACGAATACATTACGTATATGAAAGGGATAATTATCCAAGTTTCAGATTACGATCTGCAGCACGTACAATGTCACCAGTGCCAGTCACTTTTCCGGTATTAGTCACTAGCACCTGGAAGCTCAGCATGTTAGGTCGAAAGAAGAGAAGCAACTCCCGCATAAACCAACTAATATGTGTTGGCCTGGTTCTAACACATCACTACACGAATTGTTTTCGCTTAATGGGTGTTGAAAATATTTTTTGCTTTTAGTAAGAAAATCGTCTTCATTTTTTGATTTTAGACTTTGCTCCCATTTATGACTACAGACCTTGCTGCTGTGAAAGGGAAATCGTTACCAAATGCAAATGCACCACACTTCGTACATTTTTGTTAAAAGAACACCTCTCGATTTCTGCCACGTTCTTTATTGTTATTCGTTAATATTTGCTACTTGTTGCGTGTCAGTTTTTTTTCCTTGAATTATAAGCGGATTCATGGATTTCCAGATCCTGACGGTTATAAATTTGTTTGATCGATTATGGAATTTCAATATGTTAACAAGTTGACGGACGCGTGTGGCGCGATGGTCAGAGGTGCCCTGCAGTACACACGAGATCGATTTTGACGCCCATGGCCCCAAGCTTTCCACCTCACCAGGGTCCGCAAATTGGTACCAAACTTGTCTGGGAAGACGGCACTACTGGCTCGATACATCGCTACCCCACCTCGAGTAGTTGTGAGGGCCAGATATGCATTCAATCGCCTCCAGCGATGCTTAATGGAGTCGAATGCATGGCACATCCCTAAGGGATTGACTAATGCTGAGAGCTTTATCCTTTTTATTACAACAAGTTCACGAAGAAATAATGAAGTACTAAACATCCCGGTGCCAGCGTAATCAGTGAACACGTTAAATTGCAACGAGTAGTAAACGTACAACTTTAGATTACTGTGTGACATAATAGAATTTGCTGTCCCAGTGGCTTACACCTAAGTATTCCTAGCCGGTATTTCTTAGATTAGTCAGAATGTGATATTCCGTGAGTGTTCCTCTCTTCAGCAAAATGGATTTTACTGGGATTAGAGCCGATATTACCACTCAGAAGAATATTAAAAAGTAGAATAATTCTTTCCACTTCTGTTCAGCAAACACGAGGTGCTACTCTACTTCCCCATTCACGTAAAAGCTGACGTTTCGGCGGATTTCGCCTTCCTCAGAGCCGCTTTCTATGAGTCTTCCACTGAGTATGCCAACCTATAAATGAATGCAAGCGAGCGGCAGTAGTGTCGATCTGGTGTGGGGGTTGGAACAGGTTGCACGTGATTCCAGGATAAAACTGGGGCTAAACCAAGGGCTTACGAGTTAAATGGAAAGTACGATGAGACTTTCATTCCTTATTCGTCTTAAAGATGGAACACTTAAATAAGTTTACAGAAAGAACGTGAATACCTCTCTTCTTGAACAGCGTTAACCACTTCATAGTTTGAATCTTTAGTATGCTGTACTTATCAATAAATTGTTATGATTGTTTGGATTCCACGATCGCCGAGTTCCTGAGCCGTGACTTAACGTTTTTGATTTCAACTAGTCAATCCACCATCAATAATTCACTTCTCAAAGTTTTGCGTGCACTCTGAGGCATTACCGCTTCATCTGTTCTTCATGCGCTATTCGGGATCACGGCGTTCATCCACTTGACAATAATTCACAACTTTCTATTTTCGCATTCTTTTCAGCACCATTCGTTCATCTAATGGATTATTCTAGTAAGGTGGCCATTATGAATCCACTTCTCATAGACTTACACCTTAGCTTTCGCGTAGACCAAACTAAGGCTTACATTTGTAATTCGAGCTTATGCTTAATGTTTCGTCTGTACTCTTACGCTCATGCTTAACCGACTGATAAAACCTTATTCTGAGGCTCAGGGTTTATCTACACTGTTAGACTCAGGATTATGCTTAGAAAAGAAAATCTAGACTTAGGCCTGGGATTTTCGTCCATCATTAGGCTAAGGCTAATGTCAAGAAAAAGCCCTTAGGTATATACTCAAAATTCACCCGTGTCCTTCTGTTTTAGCCTAGGTTTAGTCTTATTCTGTGCCTTTGCCGTCAGTATAAGGAAGGCGCTAAAACGCTCAATAGTAAGATGTATACACAAAAACGCTTCGCGAGCACCTCATTGTTTCCAACCCGATGCGGTAATTCTAGTTTGACGCTGCATACGGTTTCTCCCTCTGCGTAATTAGCGAACGTAGCTACATTGTTTGCCAGAATAACTAAAGAAGAACCTGCAAAGTCCTTCCGTACATGAGCGGTCTCAGGACATGCAAAGAAACCACTGCTGAGAACATTTATTCGCGGCCATCCGATTTCTTCACTACAGTTGCTCTCATAGCCAAATCCATTAACACAATCGAGTTAGCGAAATTGGTACAGAGATATGCCTTATCACCATTCGCCTTTTAGCAGCATAAATAGCGTATTACATTCGCATCCGTTCTGAAAACGCCAATTATTATGTATATTTATATTTTGCATCATAAAATATGCGTGTTTTCCAATCCAGTTTTTGTTGTAAGTACCATCTTCGATGACGTCAATTTTTCTAGTTGCCGAACGCTAAGGATTTCACATGAAAAGGTAAAAGGATTAGCTTGGATTGTTGACCAGTCCTTGTGAGTTTCGCCATGAATTCGGCTCCACTAAGCAATCTAGAAGTTATCTAGAATCTAGACGTTAATAGCCATCTTTGTCTTTCGCAATAACTACTACAGGCTCACCGATATACCAAGCCGGTTTCTTCGTTATCGTCCCATATGTGACTGTTAGCGATTTTCTGAACTCAGAGGAATGAGGATGGTTAGCCCAGCATGCAGAATTGCATTAACAGTCATGTATTTACGACAGAGCTTCTCTAACCACTGCGCTACACGATCCTGGTTTACATTTCCTGACACTTGAACGGCTCTCCCTCACTAGTTGTGCGGGCCCAGCATAGTCACCACTTTTCAGTGATTTTCTGGTCAAGCCATTGTGGTTCTCTGGAATTCCGAGGACAGATTGGTCAAAGTCTGCCCTAGGTCGTCACCACGACAGGCAGTCGCAGCTTCTGTGGATCAGAGGGAGATTTGCCACCACGCGACTTTGATACCAGGACGGTTGTGTATCCTGATATTGGTTTGCTCTTAGCCAAGCTTCCCGATTGAAACGCCGGATTGCTATTCAACTTGGAAGACCCTGAGAGGGGAACGAATTCTCCCGCTGTACATCGCAGCCTGACACCTCCCAGCCACGATCAGGCGGTAAACCGTTAGGACGTGGTTTACATCAAGGCATAACAAAAGAAAAACAAAGTTTACATTAAGTCAAGATATGAGTACTTATGCTTGAAGTTGAAGGGGCAGTGTTTTCGGCGTATAGACTCGTAGAATACAACCCGTATAAACGAGAACACCCGCACACGCATGTATGAAAATATCATCACAAACACGGAAGCTGTGCGCCAAATCGACACGGCAAGAACTGGGAGTTCATTCTCTTGATCCACGTGACTATTAGAGAAGATAAGGCCGCTTTTCGTCGGCTATTAACTACTCCCACCTACGAACGCTCGAATAAGTCTCACACTCTTCAATCATTAACATGTTACAGTTACTTGCACTTTTGCCTAGCACCTAACCGGCATGAGGCTCCTCTGTGATCCATTGTCTCGATTTACAAAGAATAGAATAATATTAAAAAAGCCTCACTGTCTTCCATCATTAACATGTTACAGTTAATTTAGTTGTTAGTTTTTGGTGCAGCAGAATGATATGTTGACGAATTGATGTCGAATAGTGACGTTTGTAGAACACTCATGTAGAGGGCAAGTATTTGACACAGGTTCTGGATTGAAACCTGGTGTAAGCGATTGCACTATCGATGGACTATCGACAACTCTGTCATCTTTCGTAAGATATGGAGCAATCTAGAAATCGGATGTTCTTACGTGACCTGCTGAATTTGAACCAAAGGAGATCCCATACGACAGTGAAAGTCCATCCAGTCCATACTTTGCAAACTCTTAGACCGTAGGATTCAAAATGTAGTGGAGCAGCTTGACCCACTTCATTACTAGCAACCATTATCGGCCTGGTCACCGAGTGATCCGATCTACTTTGTACTACTCCATTCCAAAGCTTTGTTGTAAACGCATTAGACTACTGCTGTTTCACCATGCTGTATTACCTTCACAGAACAAAAAGAACATGCTGTGCTATTGTCCATGTGCTATCTAACAAAATACCGACTACTGCAGGATGGACTATCGGTTGAAAAACAAGATATCACCAACTGATAATCATACCAACAACAACCGCTCTATATAAAAGAGCGTCGTTGGGTGTGTTCGGCTCACTCGAGATGCTCAACCGAGAAAGATCCGATTCGATGCGAGATGAATACACCACATCGAGAAGAGGAACAACTGTGGACCATCGACAAGGATCGTCTGCTCTGACAAAGGCTACGTCGAAACGTTAGCCGAATAAACATCTCGTATCAACCTCGTGTAAGCTCAACAATATAAACAAATGTTGATTATTACAGTACCGAGGCTTAATGACGGTCGGTTTCAAAAAAAGTACAAATATTACAAAGATATGAATAATGTTGGAAGTAACACAGCCGCGATGCTGTTTATCAACGTTGTCTAAATCTATCGATGATGATAATGAAGCTGGGTAATCCCTATCCAAAGCATTAGAGACCTTCTATACAACTGTAGGACCTCAAACTTCGTTAATTAAACCGTTTATGCACATAGTTTTTACACAGGAATGCAATGAGACTAGAAATGTACGGACAATTAATAACAAGTAAAGTGGCTCAGTGGGCAGTAGTAGAGTAGCTAACAAATTGCACTAAGAATAATGTGGAGCACTATATAATAGGTTCATAAGGATATGAGTAATTAAAAAATACTGTTTATGCCACAACATTGCTATGACTACAACAGGGTTAGGATTTACGTGCTCACAGTGTAAGAATGTGACAGCGATTGCGGGATTGCTTTAGCAACGAGGTCAAAGATTTTGTGAGGTACAGTGCCTGCGAACAATGAAAATATTTCAGAAAATTGTCATATTATCAACATGTAGTGATTACATTGATGAATGATGAGAAACTTAAAGTGTTGATGACTTAAGAACATAAGATCTTAGTTGACATCAGCTTGCCTGGGTGAATCTAAAGAGTTGCGGAACAAAAGATTAACTGGAAGAGTAAAATGACGGAAGGACAACGACGATTTGCACGCGTCGTCAGAAGACAAATGGCAGTGCTAGAGAGCCTAATCAAAGGAAATGGCGTGGGTCGTAAGGTTAAGTCGGATTGAACGGTTTAGTCCACAAGCAATGAGCCGTGCCCCGTAGCATGCCTAATGGTTATGGAGGAATGTGCATGTACCGCAGGCAATCAGGCGTTGTGCTAAAAGTATTCCATAATACAATAGGTTAAATGTAGGACTCACAGACAGAATTACATGAATTAGAGCAAAACATATTTATGTGAAAGACGGAGAATATCGTACAAGGAATGTTCTCTGTATTGGTGTATAAACTGGGAAAACGAAAACATTAAAAAAAGAAAAGCGAAACAATTCAAGGATAATGGTACAAGAAGGAAGCATTGGAAAACATACCGAACAGAGTGACGTTAAGGATAATCAATTCTAACGTTTACTGATCCGTGTAGTGCTTCCAATAGACATCAGAAAAAGATTAAGTGCAGTTCAACTCCAAGTAGACAATTTCGATGTAATTCACAATTTCCTTGCTGCAGTTATAATAGTAATTGATTTACATTCGAGTTTTGCATTCCACTGAGCTCAAATTGCAATGGCTGGTGAAGCCGACGTTGTTGTTTTGCTTTCGGAAATAGCTTCCCGTCTTCGTAATGATATACTTTGCGTGGCTAAGTTTCTTATGTAGGAATATGTGGCCTTATTGCACACATCATTTTTTTCGGTGACCAGGATCAACTGTGTTCAGCATTTCGTGCACGACGTAGTTAGTAAATTGGTTCTTCACCATACGAAGAATAGACGGCGATGGATCATCACTTTGCGCAAACTTCATCGATAAGAAGAGCTTTATGGTGAAGTCCAGCACATATCAAGCACTTCTCGGTGACATTCGAAGCAAATTTGTGCTGTGCATATATCAAGACATTACCAGTCATGTCTTATACAATCTCTGTCTGCCTGAGTGCTCAATAGCATGTTGTACCACGTAGTTTCCATATTGATCGAAAACAAGTGAGTGAACGATTGCATGTAAAGCTTTCATTCTGGAACCAATTTCTTCCAGTGTTCTTTTTATCTTCTGACAGACTTGCGATAATGATACACACCTCTGCGAACCTAACATCGGTCCTTAACGATTTCTCTATGAATCTCAAATAATTCGTTTACTGATAAAGATCCTTAACAAGCGGTCGTGCTATTCCCAATTGAATGTAGGTCAAACTCCAGTGAGTGACCGCATGAGGAGTTAGAACAGAATTATAGAATAGATTAGAAAAAGAATAAAAATAGATTAGAGGAAAAAAATAAGAACAGATTGGAATAAGGAGATTCTTCGATCAGAGAGTTGAAATAGGATTGGTTTTTATTAGAAAACTAGATTATATAACAGCATTGGAATAGGAATAGATCCTTAGACTAGAGAATTCGAATAAAGATAAATTAGGGCCAGCAGAAAGCATTTCATGAATACTAGCTTGAACGTCTCCGAGTGTTGTTGTAACGTACATCCTAAGTTCTGGTGTGGTGCCAGAGAATATAGTCAAATAATCCTGAAAATGCAGAAAATCTAGAAGATCTCAGTAAGAATGGTGCGAATCGATCAGTATCTGTCCCGTATAAAATGCCACTACCCAGTAAGGTTTCCTACTCGAGAGGTGTTCTGTTCATTGGATTCGACTCCATGTGACAATGAACAACCGACATCGCGAACATCGCCACAATACCAGCTCTGGACTATCGAATCGGATCAATGTGGCTCTGAAGGAGACGAATATGTCGAAACGTTAGCCGAACAAAAGTTGTTATGCGAACCACGGTTCAGCTCGATCACGAAGAAAATGAATAAATCTAGAATATTTCTAAGTCGTTAGTTTGGCTGCAAAAAGGAATAACGCCCGAAATTAGCAGTGCTGTTTGGAAATGCGTGGGAAAACAGATAACTTCCTGTGCGAGTTTAAGTCTAATGGATTATTTTACGATTTTCAAAAACATTTCTATTGTTTCAGAGAAACATATTTCCTCGAGATTCAACCAAAGCATTTATGAGAGACATTTTCGGTGAGCAAAAATGAAAGAAAGAAGCGTGGGAAACAACTGGATGACCTAATACAAAAGTGGCCGTTAGACACTAACACTAACATGAACGCTAACACCACTGGAAGTCATATAAGTCAACTGAACTGCTAAAATGCAATCCTGAGCGGTCGAAAGTAGCCTCAGGTGAGACTGGTTCAAATTAAACACAATCAAAATAGTCAAGTTAATTAAATTAGACAAATAGACATAAGATTACCATGTGAGATAGGAGTGATTGCTAGGTCGAAAGATCAACATGATTCAAGATCGGAACAAATATAAGCCGGTTTATGAATGCGTCGTTTTCTTGATCAGCAATCGCGAGGTTTTTAAACAGCATACATTTACTTCCATAGAGAAACACAATACAATACAACACTAGCTGACGTTTCGGCAGTATCGCCTTCCTCAGAGCCGCTTTTTCGTGACTTCCAATGAGGAAGTTTAGAACAGCTGATTATAGTCGCATATGGTTGTCGTCAACGCATATGGTTGGAAGTCACGAAGAAGGCGATACTGTCGAAACGTCAGCTAGTGTTATATTGTATTGTGTTTCTCTATGGAAGTAAATGTATGCTGTTTAAAAACCTCGCGTTTGCTGAACAAGAAGACGACGCATTCATATTCCAATGCCGAGGTTAATAGAAAGTCGATCATAGGCCGGTTTTCCAACACGGAGTTAGGGAAGTTAAGTTTGAAAAAAGCAAAACAAAAAAGAAAATAAATAACTCTGCTGCAGTGGTTGTAGTGGTGCTCGCTCGGAGATCCTTGGGAAGTCGATGCATCAGTGTGATAGCGGGGACGCCTAGATGCTCACGTGCGTGTGATTCTGTCACGTGGGTCCTACTGTTCTGCGCTGATGGATTAGCCCCGAACTTGGGTAATTAAGCCGTTTATATGCATAATTACAACATAGCCAATACAACAGCCGCGACAGAGATACACCAATATAAGAGCAACGCAAGTTCAAAGCTATGAGATGGTATTGCTACTAAAGTGAGACTGGTGCAAAACAATGATGCTAGAACAGTGCTACAACATTAATACAGTGCGCAATAATTCGCCCACTCCGTCAGTGGCCGATGCAGCGGGTGAGGGAAATGGTGTGCTAGGAGCAGATGGGAAGAGTCGTTAAGGTAGTGCGCTGGGCGCAGATGGGTGGAGTGAGCAGGTATAACCGACCTGGGTCGTAACTGCCAGGTCTCACATGACCGTGGTTTCACCAGATCAGTAGATCAAATGAGCAATGAGATGACGAGGAGGTAATCAACAAGTATTTACTGAGGCCGATGCATGATGACATGATTGATGGTTATCTGCGGAAAACAGTCATGCGACTGGTCTTGGATAACTATGTCTGCAGAGTGAAGTTTGGCATCGATGACCATTGTCCTAAGAGGTAAGTTGGGCCAGATATTGAGCGACTGAGTAATGGTAAGTCGACTACAGCGGTATTACAATTGCACAGCATGAAAAGACTAGCCAGAGGCATTGTACGCTTGGCATACATTATGTAAGAAATAGTTGACATGCCACCGATGGCGTTGCAAACAGAACGTACTTGCAGATACCCGCCGCTACCGACCACGCACCGTAGACCAGCTAAGCAACGAAGGAGTGCAACATACAATAATGAGGGAGGTAACGATGATGCAATCATAAACTATGATCGGTGTCACAGGAACGGCCAGCGCTACCGCGAAGGAGCGAGGAGAGTAACGCAGTGAGCCTCCGAGTCGACCGCCATCGTGACCACGACGAGTATCCCGTAGACCCTGGCCCTCGCGCCGAGACCTTCTCCTTGCATCGTTGGTGCGTCCCCTTAGTTTACGTACCAAAGTGCTCTTCATCTGAAACGCTCGACGGGATTAGCGTCCTAAGTGTGTATTGAAACAAAGAGACAGAAACTATTTTATGGAATAGTTACTATGAAGTCAGCAGAAAGAAAGTAAGAATTAAAGAAACTAGGAGTGTGCGGACTTATCTTCAACTTATTTTGTAGACACTTGATCAATGCCGTGGTTAATAGAAAGTCGGTCGTGGCAGTTACTGCAAGATGTACCGGCAAGATACTTCCGACTTGTAAAAGAAGCACTGTCACTGAGACAAAAGATCGTCTTAGCTCGACAGTCAATACACTTTCTCCGCCGCTGCCTAAACATCAAGTCGTTCCGAACTTCATCAAACGAAGACGACTACACGACGTATGCGGTCTACCAGAGGACAGTCACCAAGTATTGGACGTCGAATTGCGAATACTACGCACTTGTCTACGAAGCCGACAAAACCAGATGTTCGCCAAGTGGAAGAAGTGCGAGACGAAGGAAAACTTTTGTGCTCAATATTTGGAGGACCGCCTCTGGAGGAGAATACTGGACGGGTCAGTGTTGATTTGCAACTCTGTTAGGTCTAATGCTAAAGTAGCTTTGCGAAGGAAATTCGAAGACCTTTTGAGTAAATCACATAACACAGCTTCAATAGCGCACAAAAATATCGCTAAAAAACATCAAACAGATCACATTAGGATAGGTAATGTGCAAGAAAATTCAAGGCTAACCGTGTTAGGAGGCATAACTCTCCCTGACGGTGCGCGCTCGTTATTAGAATTGGGGCCGAGTTTCTCACCATTTGAACCCATTTCTAAGATAACCTTGCGTAGGGTCGCATGTGGTTTACATGAACTTCAAGATAGACTCCGCAAAAAAGCTAGAGATGAAGCGCTAAATAGGTGCGAACAACATCAAGT
>UYYA01000230.1:0-84485 GCA_900624975.1 Angiostrongylus costaricensis | reverse complement strand
CATCACGTATGCTTGCCAGCTTTGATAAAGCATGTGGAAAGATTGGTCTTCTACTAAATCTTACAAAAACGATGTTTATGAAGAACGGATTGGTTTCGCATGCTCCATTCATGCTCAACGGAACGAATATCTCCGAATGCTCCAGTTATATCTATCTAGGTCGGGAAATCAATATTATGAGCGACTTAGCTCCAGAGCTGAACAGAAGGAAACGAACGGCTTGAGGAGCTTTGAAGAGTGTCGAGGATGTAGTGATGATAGCAAAGAACACCCGACTCCGTGCCCACCTTTTCGACTCAACGGTACTTCCCTAACGTATGCGTCAGAAGCTCCGTCGCTGCTTAAGCAGGATGAAAGATCACTCATCGTTATCGAACGCGCAGTTGAAAGAACGATGCTAAGAGTATCCTGCTTCACACAAGTAAGGGATGGGATCGGAAACTCCGACCTGCGTCAACGATCAAAGATCAAAGATGCCGTTCTGTACACCATACAGTCGAAGATAAGGTGGGCCGGACACGTAATGTGTATGAATCACAACCGATAGACAGGAGCCGTTAGTGATTGGATTCCTCGGGATGCCAAACGTACTGCAGGAAGACCACCGACCCGATGGTCAGCGTTTTTCACAAAGAGTCTTGAAGAAAGATATGATGCTCGACGAGTCCCTAGAGCGAGCAGAACCCACTGGGCTACTCTGTACACGACAGGGAAAAAATGGAAGATTTACTGGCGTTCGCTCGAGTCACTCGACGATCAACGGGGCTACAGGTGATACAGGTGACCCTCTTGGATACTTGATTATCCGAATACTTGGATGGTCCATCTTTATGAGTTGTGCGGACCCCAGCACATTTTCCATTCGTTTTTTTTGCATAAATGTTCACGGTGATGGTTTGATTTGAGCATGATGGCGGGTGCGAGTCTCATACCGTGATCTCCAAATCAACTATAGATGCTGTTGCAGCTGCTTGAGTTTGATTACCAACATGTCCACTCAGCGTGTAGGTGGTCTTTCTAGGGATCACTTGCACACTTGTGAAGTCCACTCTGCAGTTCTTTTCATCCGTCCGTCGACTACTCATTTCATTACATGAGCACCCATTGGGGCTTATACTATCCTTCTTCTTCTTCTTCCTTCTTCTTTCTTCTTTCTTCCTCTTTCTTCTTCTTTCTTCTTCTTCCTTCTTCTTCCTTCTCCTTCCTTCTTCTTCCTTCTTCTTTCTTCTTCTTTCTTCTTCTTCCTTCTCCTTCCTTCTTCTTCCTTCTTCTTCCTTCTTCTTCCTTCTTCTTCCTTCTTCTTCCTTCTTCTTCCTTCTTCTTCCTTCTTCTTCCTTCTTCTTTCTTCTTCTTCCTTCTTCTTCCCTCTTCCTTCTTCTTCCTTCTTCTTCCTTCTAATTCCTTCCTCTTCTATGTTGTTCTCTTTACTCATTGCACGCCCAAGGCATAAATAATCCAGTTTGAACTGTTCGTCTTCGCACTACGTTTCATTAACTGACCTTGTTCCTCTTTATGTGTGGTCTGATGTTTTTTTTCCCGATTCGTTGAGCTCATTGATCATCGTCTCTGCTTCATTGGTTTTTTCTTTTTTTTGAGAAGATGACAATGTCTTTGGTGGAACGAACAGTTGATAGGAATATTTCATCAATACTTGTGCCTTTCTCGTCCCAATCGAATGACATCATTAACCAATGCATTGAGGCAGTAAACAGTCTTTTGGATATACTGTGGCCTTGTCGAACACCTCTCTCTGTGGATGTGATGAGAATTGGATAGAAAAACTGTATTTTTGTTCTGCAGTTACTCATTGGTCGACGTGCACTGATAGGTTTGAGTTCATATCGACGCTGTCAAAAGCTATTTCGTAGTCGACAAAAATAAGACTAGGGGCCGATGATTCTCCACACAAAATTCAATGAACTTGTGCACTGTTCATATGTGGTCCACACAGCTTCGTTCCTCTCGAAATTCTGATTTTTCAGTGGGTTGTTCCGCATCCAGTGACTTCGATATGCACTACCATATAACTTAGTGACGAGCTTGTAGAACACACTCAAGAAGCATATCGGACGATAGTTGAGAAGACACCTTCGGTTACGTTTCTTGGGCATAATGACCATGTGCGACGTTCTCCACTGGTCTGGGATTTTTTCTTTTTGAAGGAAGAATGTCACATGGTTTGTGAAATGCACGTATAAATTGTGGCTTCCAGCTCTAAGAAAGTCGGCAGTGACATAATTGAGTCCTGAAGCTACGCCTCTCTTCGTGCTTTCTAACATAACTCGGGCTTCAAACGGAAGAATTCCTGGTGGATCTTCTCCAGCGAGGATTTCGGGGTGCGAGATGGTAGTTGCGGAACGGAAAATATTGATGTGGAACTTCTTCGTTATTAATTCCATACCAGGGCGGAAAGTTTTGGTGGTCCCATCTTCGTTCATCAGAGCTGGTTGCTGAACATTGCACTCGCACAAATCTCGCCGACATTTCTTTAGACTGGTTTTTCCTATGTTGCCTCTAACTCTTAGTTTCTTTTGCCTATATCGATGTGGATCCTGCTTCAAGTGCTTCTGAAGTTGCCATTTATTACTGTTAAGCGTTAAGAATATTGCAGTAGAATCAAGTTTCGGCTTCCTTTTCTTCTCGAGCAAATCCTTTGTGGTAATAAATATGCGATCTGATCATCTTGCATGAGGAACTGAGGCGAATTTGGCACAACTTTTAAGTCCTTCGACATGCATTTCGTAGTCTTCGGTGGTGTCATCCTTAATATGTCAGTCACGTTTGGAGAGGATTTGGTTCAGCATGTTTTCATTATATACAGCTGGACCTTTTCTTCTTGGTCGATGAGTTAAATTCTTTTTCAATTTACAGCTAAATCGAATCTTTGTGCGAAGAAGACGATATCGGGACCCAGTATAGAATGCTTGGTCTTCTGATATGTCAACTAGACACAATCTTCGGTTTGTGACCATATGACCGATCTCAGCATGAATTGTGCAGTTAGGAGACTCCCATGTCCAGCAGTCGCTCTCTTTCTTCTGGAAAAACGAATTTCAACCCACGAAGCATACTGCAGAGAGGAGTCCTGCAAGAGTTTCCGTCTTCGATTTTTTTTCCCTTATCAAAATATTCTGATCTTCTAATCGCTTCGTTGGCCATTCCTTTTTCGCCACTGGAATATACGCCACAACAAATTTACAGTACGCTTTATCAATGCGGGTAACTTCCTACATGTGGTGATAGAACGTCGCTAATTCGTACTCATCAACGGAATCGGTCGATGAGTAGGAATTGATGACCGTGATCTTCTTATGACGTGTTGGTTGAAGACGGAGGGTAGCCATGCGAGGGAAAGAATCCTGTATGCGTCGACGAGGTGGGTAGTAGAAGGGTGGGTAACAAAGTCTACGTCACTGACATTTCGCAGCGGGATCCTATTGCTGCGAATGACAAGGGTCCCGTCGTTTAGTTGGCGTATATAGGTCCTCCTGCGTTTTGTTTCTTGTAGATGAATCACATGAAATTTGATGCGATCTACAGCTCGTGCATAGTAAGGAGCAATCTCCATAGCGTTTCCTATGTGTGTTTGCCAGATCCGGTTCCCGTGACGTTCTGAGTAACCCAAGATCTCATGGCTTCCCATCGGTCGTCTCATCACCTTCCGGCCTCTTAGACGGGTGCACCCATTGCGCGGGGTACGGAGGTTGACCTATTGTTGGTTGAGCAATTTGATCTTCGCTGGAGTCCTGACTTAGCCTTTTACAGGCGTTTTCAAGTCCTCACCACGATATGGATCCCAGCGAAGTATCTCCTCGACACGATTGCTTCGTTCGGTCTTCATACTAGTTGATTCGGACACGATATTAAAGCCGAACTCAAAAATAGAAGTAGGAATGGAAAAATGATCATTCAAGGGCAATATAGAAGCCGAAATCCAAACCCCCTTGGAACTACGCCTAATTTATCACCGCGCTGGGTGTGAATGGCAAACTCGTACGAAATTTTTTTCTCAATTATTAAGTATTAGTATTACATTAATATTAATAAGTTATGGCACACGTATTTTGGTGTTATTTCAAGTTATTCGATGGTTACTGGTTTGTTATACTCTGGAACTGTTGAGTCTTTCGAGTCGTGGAATTGTTGAACAGCTTTTTGTTTCGACCAGATAACTTCCTTTTTTGTTTTCTTCCCTTTTTTTATTCTTTTTTTCGTTTCGGACGCTTTGTTTCGATTTTGTCTTTTTTACTAGTAGTAAGATTAAGATCGATAGAACTAGCTGAGAGTCGGGAGAAGTGAAGGATCCGCATGGTGTGGTAGTGAACGCGTTAGCCCCCGGAAAGAGCAATAGCACGTTCGTTGCCCACAGCAGACACCTGCGGTACGGAGTTTTCCAAATGTCTCAGCATCGTGGTAGTAAAATTTTTCTAAAATGCTGTTTTTTCTTCAATTCACTTATTTATAATAAGAATTCTTTAAGAAGCTACTCATTCCGACTATCACTTGTCTCCTTGCTTTTGTAAATTTGTGGCATTTTCGCTGCTTCTGTGTTTCCTTCAATCGTGAACTTGTACGTGGTTGAACACAGTCTCTGACGAAATTCTCCATTTTGGCCGAGACCTTCGTACTGATTCTGTCTCGTTCAGTGAGCGAACTCATTCTCCGATCGGACAACGGCCGCTGAGCGAGCCGATTCACGAGGCGCAGGCACGACGTTCTTCCTCTCGTTCGAAAGACGACGGCGGCATCCCAGGTAGGTACGACAACGACTATGCCTGTTTAGTTCATGAAGCTCTTTTTCTTTTTCTTTAGACTCATTTCATTTATTTTTTCCTGAAGTCTCATTATTTTCTTCTTTATAGAGTGTGCTTTTCCTTAGTTTATCTCATTTTGTCATTTTACTACATTTCTCGGCAGTTCTTTGATGTTACATCAAAATTTGGATCGGATCAGCTTGTTATTCTTAGACGCTATTTTTTCGCATCGCGAACCTGGAAGAGAGTACTCGATGTTCACCTATTTTACTCTGTATACAGTACACATCGTGGTTCAATTGGCATCAAATATTGGGTAGTCAATGTTCGTTAAAAAGGGCAAAACTCTCAGCGTTCATCAATCCCTCAAGGATGCGCTATGCATTCGACTTTATTAAGCATCACTAAAGGTGATTGAATGCATATCTGGCCCTTACAGTGACTCGAAGTACCCTACCGATGTATCAAGCCAGTGCTGCTATCCTCCCAGACAAGTCTGGTACCAATTTACCGACTCCGAAAGGGTAGAAGGCTTGGTGGGCCATGCGCTCGGGGATTGATTCCACATGTGTGTTGCAGGGTGCCCCCGACCACTGCGCCACACGCTCTGCGAAATATAACTACTATAATGCCTCAGCTTAACTGGGTTCGGTGCCGATTTGGGCTATCAAGATCAATCTCATTGACGGATGATTGCTGATGGCAAAAGATCGATAGAACTAGCTGAGAGGCAGGCGAAACGAAGGACCCGCATGGTGTGGTGGTGAACTCATTACTCCCTGGAAAAGACAACAGCGCTTTCGTTCCCCACCGCAGACACCTGCGGTCCGGAGTTTTGCAAATATCTCAGCATTATAGTAGTTATATTTCGCAAATACCCTGCCGTTTAAAAGAATAGGCAGTAAATAAAAAGGTTAAGATTGTGATTATAACTATAGCCTCAGCTTAACTGTGTGTTCAATGCGATTTTTGCTCCCTAAAAGCAATCCCGTTGGCAGGTGATTGTTGATGGCGTTATTAAAAAGAAAACTTGCTGAGAGAAAGGCGAAACGAAGGAACCGCATGGTGTAGTGGTGAATACGTTAGGCCCAGAAAGGGTAATACTGTGCTCGATCACCACCGCAGACATCTGCGGTCCGTGCTTTTGCAAATAACCCAGCATCATTGAGACAGTTACTTGGATACTTGGATGGTCCGCCTTCACTGGTTGTGCGGACCCCAGCACATTTGCTATTCGTTTCTTTCCGTCGCAGTAGTCGTCCATGGTGGTAGTTTTACTCGAGCGTGGTAGTGCGTGCGAGTCTCATGCCGTGATATGTAAAACAATTGCAGTTGCGAGTACAGCTGATTAACTTTGCTTACGAACGCGTCTGCCCAACGTGTAGATGGCCGTATTAGTGGACGCCTGCATTCTGCTCGACACCATCCCACAGATTTTTCGTCCATCTGTCGTCTGTTCTTTCATCGTTAACCTGCACAGCGTGATGTGGTAGAGTGTTCCCATACAGTAGAATAGGGCCTTTTTCATTGACCAAAGCTGAATGCATACGATGCATCTTTAAGCAAATTTCACCAATTTCGTAGCAACACTTCTGACATGTGGTTATTTTGTCAAGGTTTAGAGTGTTATAATGCATTAATCCGGCTCCATACCAGCATACAACCGCCGTAAACTTTTTCTGGATTCATTCAGAAACTTGACCTTGGGAAATGCTTAGGAGTCTCATAGTGGTCCAACCACCGAACTGAAGGCCTTGGGGTACCGAAATTATATACTACAATGCAGGAGCGTGTTGCAGAGTACGGTGCTTAGAGTAGAAGTGCAGAACACACGTCGTTCGTTCGATCCCGCGTTCTGCACTTACTAAGCCTTCCATCTTTCCGGGTTCTGCAAACTAGTACTGGACTTGTCTGGGAGTATAGGAGCTTTGACTTTTGACACATTGGTAGGCCACGGCAAATCATTATATAGGGCAGATATGCATTCACTCACCACTAACAGTGCTTGACGAAGTCCTTTATGTCCCAATCGAGTAGTGATACGTTTTCTTTTGCATATAAGAAGCGTAAGTCAGACTATGCAACGACAACCTACTTGGCTTTTATCCTTTTAGAATGTTTAAGATAACAAAATATTCCTAAATAACCGCAACGATGCTGAGATATGAAGAAAACTCAGAACTCCTTGCTCCTCGAGCCCACAATTACCCTTTCCGGAGGCTCAAATGTTTTCCACTGCACCACTGAGGCGCTTGCTTTGCCTTTCCCTCAGCCATCACTCTCAGGAGTAATCTCATGATGTTTGACTGCTAGTAGCGCCGGCAGCTTAAAAAACTGGCTGAGAAAAAGGCAAACTAAGGGCCTCAGGTGGTGTGGTGGACAGCACATGAGCCCCCGCTAAGAACAATCGCGGGTATGAAGTACAGCTTTGGTTCTGAGTTTTGCTCATATCTCAATGTCATTTCGGTTGTATTAGATATAATAAATACCCTTTCATGGAAAAATAATAGGCATTAAATTAAAACTAAACATTATATTCTTAAATAGTTCATTTTGAGCTCTTCTATGACCTCCTGAGTGAGTATTTTTTCTGATTAGTCAGTAGCAATTATCGCTTAGTGATTGCCGTTTTCATGGACTGGTAAGTGTCCACGACTCTCATCGTCAATTGGCCCGTGCGAGATTTATTGAGTCATCTTCGTACTGAGCAAGCCTATGATCGTTACGAATGAAACTTTAGAAAAATTATCATGTGCTGAATAACTGGATAACAAGTAGGCTTGAAAATGGCGCACAGTACAAGTGTAAGCTTATGCATTTATTCCATGACGTGTTTCTAAAAGCCACGATGGCAGAAACAGCCTCCATTTTTGCGAAAACCTATATGAAAAGCGCATCTTTTCGAAAGAAGCTTTGAGAAGATCGGAATTCTGTTGCGCTATTGTGGAAACCTACTGGCCATTCCCATGACTGACTATCACCGGACATTATCATTATATCCACCATCAGCATCGTGTATAAAAGGGCATAACTGAGTGAGGATGCCTCATTCGAGGAGATGGCTCACTGAGGAAGACCTGACTCGACACGAAGGCGAAGCTGCCACGTCGAGACGAATAACAAGCGGGGACCATCGACTCGGATCATCGGCTCTGAGGAAGACGAAGACGTCGAAACGTTAGCCGAAAACGAAAATAAACATCATTATCAACCTCGTGTAAGCTCATCAAAGAAAGAATGCATATTGATTAGTGATACCGAGGTTCAAGGAAAGTCGGTTTCGAAATATACAAGTTTTCATTCGCATTGTAAGAAGCTTTTTCTAAACACCCACCGTTTTGTTCATTATTAGCCTTCCTGTTAATTGGTGCAGCCAAAGTTGTGGCGTTATGTCAGAAGTGGTCACAAGACACTTTTTCTTTTGGTTCATTTTGGATTTTTAGAATTAATCTAAAACGCTTCAAGAGTTTTATAGAGTGGTATTTTGGATTATCGTCACTACATGATTTACAAGAGATTAGGTACACTGCACCCAAACTCATGTAATCACCGTCTCTACCGTTAGGGCATATTATGCAATTTTTCGTTGTACATCGACAGTCATATAGGCGGTGACGAACGAACTGGCGTCTTGGAGAATCTGGTGGTATTTCAATCAATGTTGCAGAATTTTTCTAGACCGGCAATTCTTTAGTTTAAGTATTATCAACACTATCGCAACCGTTCTACTACTATGTATGTGGATGTTACTCAAAATTTCCGCTATCGGTAAATTAAAGTTGCCAATTGTAAACTTAGATCTGTTGCTTTAATGGAGTTTGCCTCTTTGATATCTGTTAGTCATTTTTATAGGTTATTTCTCGTTCGTGTAAATTTCCTCCCTGCAAAGCAATATACCAATATCAGTCATTTATTTTCTTCGCCAAAATTCTAGTTTCGGTATTGTAGCGTTGTTTTTCTTTTTCCTGAAATTCCACTAGATCCAGGAAATACCCACCCAAATTGGTACCACATTCTAATCATGGAAAGAGTTTGGAAAAGTTTTCTTTGATCCAAATAGGGCAATGACTGACTGTGGTGAAGAACTGGGAACGGAATTCCAGAACTATCCCAGCGAGAATCGACTCTACCACCATTAAACGGTATTTATGAAGAAAGCGCGGTCCTTAAACGGCAATTCACACCAAATTTGTAGCTGGTAGAAGTGAGACAGCGACTTAATAGAAAGAAACGCCGAAGTCCTCACAGCACATGTGAGAACGGGTTACGGCAAGCAGCCCAACGCTGGGCGGCGTTCCTCCAGGCAGCCCACAGCCTTGCAGTTCAGTCCCAGGCGGCTCAGCACCCGGTAGCTCACTCCCAGACATATCTGAAATGATTAATAGTGTCAAAATTATTGAATAAATAATGATTTCTCAGTTATTGGGTGTTTTGGAGCCGTTGTTTGCCCGACATCTTCCACACATGATTTTTCACCTTCGTGTTCAATCCTGTGTTAACGTTCCTATCCGTCGAAAAATTCTCTTGGAGAAGCGTAGCTGAGTGATTAGTCTTTTCACTATAAAATGCGAGCAATTTGTTCAAAGCGAACCGTTTTACCTCAAATGAATTGTGGGCTTTTATGCTGATAAGTTCATCATTCTACAAAGAAAATTTTATCGTGGATATCACACCAGGAAGACGAATAAGCTAAAGCTGGGGATTCTTCTACTACTTCGGTCGAATATCGGTATTGAGTAGAAGACCTACGGCTATGCTCTTTTCTTACGCATGCGATTTTCAGTCACTCGATATCAAGAGTGCTCCCCACGCAGCCTCAGCTGTTCTTTGAATTGGTGGAGTGTCATTCCACTTCGTTCTTTTCTAACCTACCGCTGACTCCCGTTTGCACACTATTAATGCTCCTGTATTTTTCTTTATTCGCGAATAAATTAGCACATTTCCCTGAAGATGATTTCTCCACAACCGACGGTGATTTCTTTGCCGCAAGAATATTTGGTGACTTTAGAACTTTAAAGCCTTGTAGAAGAGACTCTGCTGTTGTATAGGTTTTGCAAAATCTTCGTTCAACTTGAAGCTTTTTTTAAGACCGAAGATTTCCAGAAGATGGGAAAGTCTGTATTTTTGAAATCTCTCCTGCTACCTCTGCATCCTTTACCCCAACGAAACAGCTGAACACTATAGTTTCGTGTTCAGCAAAATTCATCTTGTTAATTTACTTTCATGCTCGAAAAAAGCCCTGACGCCAGAGAGATAATGGAAATGCCTATCGTGTTCTGCAGAAAGTCATAGCTTCATCTTATTAGAACAAGAAGTGACCAGTCTAGAGAATTTGGTAACAGCAATTTAAATGCCATCCAGCGCTCTATACGTCAGCTAGTTCGCAACCGCCTGTATGAGCGTCTATGTACAACGCAAAGCTACATAATTTGCACTAACGGTGGAGACTGTGGTTGCTTGAGTTCAGGTGTAGTTCATCTGATCTCTTGTAAAGGGTGCTGAAATGAGTACATTGGCGAAACTGTAGACAATGTTGCGTTCGTGTAAAAGAACACCAAGTCGGCAAACTTAAAGTAACACCAGATACTCCTCTAGACACGCATAGGACATAGACATAACGGGGAAGGTTTTGAAGTAGAAGTTAACATCACTCGTAAGGATTCGAAAACACCAGCGGGCAAAACTATCGAAGGATTCTGCATACGTTCCAAGAAACCGAAAATGAGCCGCAAGGAGGAGTGCCTGGTAATCACGCGTGATATCGGATGGTATTCAAGATTGTTATGTTAATGTTAGAGATACATTACGCTTCCGTGTGAACTCTGAGGCTGGTCTCCACATGACATATTCAGTGGAAGACTCAGAGAAAGCGGTGAGTGTGCGAAAAAGCTATTCTGTGTTCAATATGATTGAAATCTTGATTTAGTAATTTCTCTGTTTGGTTAGAGAGGTGTTTGGCTGGGTAGATTTCGGTCAACTTAGGCTTTCTAGGCTCTGAGGAAGGTAAAATCCGCCGAAACGTCAGCTTTATCACAGTGAAGAGTACAATAACATCTCGTGTTTGCTCAACAAGAATATTAAGACAACATACTTATGGAAGGCAAAAGTCTGTAGACTCCAGCATTTTCAATTCCGAACCTTAAAACTTAATGTTTCGTGAGATATACTGGATTAACGTTGAGGCTGGCCGTCATTTTTGAATGAAATACTTGTGCGCAACACATGTCGAGTGCTTGATAGTAGCCATTGTAGTGTTAATTCTTCTTTCATCGATGGAAATAGAATATTTATCGTCCGGAATAAATCAGAACTTTGGTATAGTCTTGATACTCGAAGACTCTTTAACAGCGTTTCTGTTAACTTTCCTTAAGATTAGCTTCTATAAATTTTCGTCCTTAATTTCGTTAGTGTAGATAATTCCGACATACCTTGTACAATGTTTCAAAACCGGCTTTCCTTTAACCTCGGTGTGGTTAATCTATACGTATTCTTTCTTTCATAAGCTTACACGAGGTTGATAAATGTTAACAATAATATTGTTATTTGTTAATATTGTATGTCGTAAGCTCGTCAAAGCTCGTGTAGCTCGTGTGAGTCTATCAAATGAGAATACATGTCTTGTACAGTTAATTTTTGACGCTACGTAATCGGCAGTGATCTTCCATTCGGTAGTGACTGTAACGAAGTCGGAAACCATGAATGGCACCGGATTTACGTGGATGGTGGCATGTGTTTGCACTTGAGCACTGTTTACACTGCGCAATATTGGTGAAGAGTATTTGGATATCTTACGAGAGAAGATTACAACGAACGAGAAAATTTTATGCTTCATATTTTTTTGACTACTTTAGAAATTCTACAATCCGTTTAAAGAAGTAAAAAGTGCAAACTAAGTAGTTTCCTTGAAATATAATCACAAGGTTGGTGAGATATGAGCAAAACTCGGAATCTAAGGTGCGCTTTGAACTCGTGATTTCCCTTTCCAGCGGTTCACATACCCACTGTACCAGCAATTTCCTTGTTATGCGTTTCTCTCACCCAGTTCTTTGTAACCCTAACAGTGCTATCAGCAATCATCCGTCCACGCGAATAATTTTGGAAGCGCAATTCGGCGTTGACCCAGTTATAGTAGCTGCAGTCGAAATTACTACGAGAGTAAGTAATTTATTTTCCCACGTAAAGCCTCATAATTTTCACCGCTGAAGAAACAAAACGGAGCACTATTTAAAAAAATAGAACACAAATGGAGCAAATTTTTGATATCTAAACGCTTTTTCATTGATGGAATGCTTTTATCGTGGACGAAATTTCTTGGAGTTGCGGGTCGTGCAGAGGTACAGATGACCTCAAGCAGTACGCTCGAGACCATTGTTTAACTTGTGCCAGCCCAACCAAGCCTCCAAATCCCTCCAGGGTCATTGAATTGACGCAAGATTAGTATGAGAAGCTCTCTTCAAGTATTGGAGGCTAATGACTGCTTTAGATGAAGAGATTTTCTGTGATATTCGTAAGGAAGATCAAAAAGCAGCCGAACCTACACTCAAAATCCGAAAACCTTCGTCGATGCTGGTTATGAGAAAATGAGGAGAATGAAAGAAGTGTTTGGATTCACGCAAAGTCTCCTAGCGGGTCATGTAAAAATCCTCACTGGTTGTGCGGGCTCCAGCATAATCTCCATTTTTCTGAGATTTGCTGGTTAAGTTATTGTGGTTCCTTGGAATCTCGAGATCAGCCTGGCCAAAATCTACCCTAGGTCTTCACCACTACAGGCGGTCTCAACCCTTGTGGATCAGAGGGAGATTTGCAAACATGCGACTTTGATACTAGAACGGTGGTGGATCCTGGAACTGGTTTACTCTTAGCTAGGCTTCCTGATGGAAACGTCGGACTCCCTCTCAGCTTTGGAGACCCTGCCGGGAGATGAATCCCCCGCTGTACATTGCAGTCCGACACCCAAGAACACCTCTCAGCCATGATGAGGCGGTAAGCCGTTGGGAGGCATGTAAAAATTTTATTTTATCTATTCGTTACATAACCGAATATAACATCTATCGCACCGTTATAACCATAGGATTTCTTCCATTCTTCTTCACGAATACCGTTAAATGCTGGTCGAGCCGATTCTTCTTGCGTTCCTAGAAGAGCCGTGGTAGGGGTTTGTTACGTGGATTAGAGGTAGTGAGCTAGTTCCTAACAAGTCTGTTCCCAATTTCCCGAAGCTGGTGGGATAAAAAGCTTGGAAGGCCCGGGAGTGCTACTGCGCTTCCCGCATCCTCATGTAAAAATATACGTATATAAACGTTTGCCATTGTTACGTAACCGTTTCCTTCCTAATCAAATTTTTTGACTGTGTTGTTGTCAACTTGGAGCCTTGTTTTTCAGACTCCCTGTGACGAAAGCGCCACATATTCCCTCATTTGTTTTTAAGCGTTCAGTTCATTACTTCAGAGTTTTTCATCGAGTTTTGTGTAGACGTTTACTATCTTCAGCGTGGAATCTCAAACATCACCACTAATATTCTACCTGTACTGCTTTTAGTTTTCCAAAGGGAGCGCAGCGGCACAGTGGTCGGAGGCACCCTGTAACACGCACGTGGAATCGATCCCTGCGCCCATGGCCCACCAATCCTTCCATCCCTCCGGTTCAGCAAATTGTTACCATACTTATCTGGGAGGACAGCAGCACTGCGGCAGGCCGCAGCGAATCATTGTAAAGGCCAGATATGCATTCAGTCACCTCCAAGCGATGCTTAATGTGGTCGAATGTATGGCGCATTCCTCAGGGATTGATCAACGCCGAGAGCTTTTCCTTTATTGTTTATAGTTCTAACATTCCAATTAATGCCGCAAAGAGATTTTTTTAATGATGAGAAGGAATCTAAAAGATTCGTGGGAAACTTTGAAACCACGACCTTTTCCTGACACTGGTCACTCTTCTTCCAGACATGCATCAGTGTACGTTGTTATCGGCTTTTCTGTTTTGAATTTTTTCATTCTTACATCTTTGAAGTTCACCAAACATAAATAGGAATGTTATCACTTTCGTAAGGGAATTCCAAGAAATCCAATGCCCAAGAGTCGATTAAAACTTTGTGAAGTTCTTCAAACGGTTAAAAATCACCCGGTGTTGTTCAATCTCTTGACGATACGCGTTGTATCAGGCTCCATTCATTGTATTGTAGAGGTGATTAAACATATACTTGTCCTGTACAATGACTTCTTTACCGATTTTTGCATGGTGCGCGGCATTGAGCCAATGACGGCGTAGTTATCGCAAGGAACCCCTAACCGTTGCGCTACGCGCGCTCTTTAATAGACTGGTCATCATATTTAATAAAGTGTGAGGATATAATCTACTAAAATCATTTATTAATGGATTGCAATGTTCTCAGAATCGGCAATATAGGTGGTTCTTTCCTCCCAGACAAGTCTGGTACCATTTTGTCGACCCCGGAGTGATAGAAGGCTTGGTTGGTCATGAGCGAGGGAGTCGATTCCACGTGTGTATTGCAGGGCGCCTCAGACCACTGCGCCACACGCGCGTCAAACAGTGTGCTACAGTAATTCCATGGGATTTCTACTCTGTTGTCACTTTTCCAATTCTCCCAACTTTATGCTATCACTGTTGTGACATCACCGTAATTGGATGGTTGATTGCTGATTAAGGTACAAATTCTATCGTGTACTCATCACTGAATGCCTTTTAGGCTCACATCTTATACGTTTGACGATACTTTATGCTCTACTGTATGGCTTCTTCTTCCTAATTTTCGTCTTCTTTTCATAAATGTGAATGATTCTGAAGCTTAGAGGATTTGGTCACCTTACGAGAAATGTCGTAATTGCTAGCATTTTCGTTACCACAGCCCCTTGAAGCGATATGTTACAATCCCGTTCGAGACAGAAAGCATAAAAGAGCAACGGTTAAAAGAATAAATTGCTGTTGTTCAAGATATCTTTGAACTGATGTCATAGGAGTGGGGTGAAGCATATCTGTTGCTGATAACGAGATATTTGTTTAGGAAGAAATTAACGCGTAGTCTCAAAAAATGGGTGACTAATCCTGAAGTTGGAGTGAATATTGTTCAAGGATTTTCACCGTATGCAGAATATATTTTATACTTATATGTAATATAAGTAGAACTCGAATCAGCTGACGATCGCCGTTAATACTTCTCTTCGTACAAAGCTGGTTAGGGCCTCATGAGTGTCTTATTAAGCTTATTACTTGGATACTTGGACGGCACATCCAAACTGGTTGTGCGGACCCCAGCATAATCTTCATTCTTCGGAGTTTTGCTGATTTAGTTACTGTGTTTCTCTGAAGTTCCGAGGTCAGCCTTGCCAAAGTCTGCCTCAGGTCGCCAGCACCACAGGCAATCGCAACCCTTGTAGATGAGAGGGAGATTTGCCACTATGTGACTAGTTTGATACCAGGACGGAGGACGGTCTTGGAATTGGTTTGCTCTTGGATAGGCTTCTTGATGGAAATGCCGGATTCCTTATCAGCTCTTCATTCCTGAACGTATATTAACATTGGGACAAACAGAAAGGATTAGCATGGCTCCTGCGCAAGGATGACACGCAAATTCGTGAAACGTTTGAGATTTAACTTATTTAGTGTTTAATGTCGGAAAGTTAGTGAACATTTTTCATTATTGCAGACTTTTTTAACCTAGACTCATCCAATTTAGTGCAATAAATATTTGAGCACATTGAAAAGCGTGCATGTTAAACTGCATATTCAAAAACCTTTGAAGCCCAGGACAGTCTAATTCCAAATGAATTTTCGCTTTGTTTCGTTTTTTTCCAAAGCTTCAACGTTTCCTTTTGCACGTTTAGGAGCTCTACAGAGTCGGTCGCATCGTCATTCAAGTGAGAACACACAGAATATTCTATTCAGTCAGAGGTGTTTCCTTAGAACCAGGTCGTCGATCAACGTTACCTGTCATAAATCTGTGCTTACGAATTCATAAAACTCAGAGTGCTGCATAAATTACTTCATACTAGCAAAACGTTAGCATTTTCATAGACGTCGTCTCTGCAAGAGGTAATATTCTGGAACTGTCGCTAATGGTTAAAGCGTTCGGCGTTGATCAGTCTCAAATTCGACATGCATTGATAGCATCTTTAGGGTAACTGAATGCATATTTGGCCTGTGCAATGGCTTATGCCATGTATCAAGCCAGTCTTTTTATCCTCCCTGGCAACTCTGCTACCGCTTTTCCGGCCGTGGAGGGATTGCAGACTTGATTGACCTAGAATGAGAGATTGAATCCACAACTTGTGTGTTGTAGGGCACCTTTCTTCACGCTCCTACCTTTCTTGGAACGCTTGAGAATAAAAGCAATCGCCAGTGCCGAGCCACGGTTCATGTGATCTTTACTGTAGAAATTGAGGTTCGTCTCTTAGCGGAGCAAATAGTTGAGCGACCGCACTACGTGTTTTTTAATCCATTATAGTGAAAGGTTTCGAGAAAAAAGACTCGAGCATAGTTGAACCCAAACAAATCCTAGTGCTCCCGAATGATTGTCTATACTAATACAAAAGTTGCTTGTTTTTCCTGCATTTATTTCCTTCATGTAATATGTTCTTCAGTAAAGTAATATATAAGATGCAATGCAGTTGCTGAGGTATTTGCAAACCCCAGACCGCTGATATCTGCGGTGAGGACCGAACACGCTTTCCAGGGATACCTATGAAACATGGCTGAGATAAAGGTGAAGCGAAGGATCCGCATGGTGTAGTGGTGAAGATGTTACCCCCGGAGAAGGTAATAGCGTGTTCGGTCCCAATCGCAACCACCAGCAGTCTGGAGTTATGCAAATATTTCAGCAACATTATGGTTAATTGCAAAACTCCGAACTGCAGGGGTCTGCGATGGTGAACGAACGCGCTACTGTCCTTTCCGGGGAGTAACCCGTTCACCACCACACCATGCAGGCTTTTCGTTTCACCTGTCTCTCAGCTAGTTCTGTCGATCTCTACCATCAGCAATCACCCGTCAACGGGATTGATCTGGGGAGCCCAAATCGGCAATGAACTCAGTAAAGCTGAGGGTGTAGTTATAATCACAATTTTAACTTATTATTTATTGCCTACTCTTTTTAACGGCATGGTATATTGCGAAGTATAACTTTAATGATGCTGAGATATTTGCAAAACCAGGAAAACTAAGAGGCAGGAGAAGCGAAGGGCCCGCATGGTGTGGTGGTGAACGCGTTATTCCCCGGAAAGGACAATAGCGCGTTCGTCCCCCACCACAGACACCTGCGGGCCGGAGTTTTGCAAACATTTCAGCATTATAGCAGTTATATTTCGCAATATACCCTGCCGTTAAAAAGAGTAGGCAGTAAATAATAAGTTAAAAATATGGTTACCTTTGAAAACATACTACTCGACATACTTGAATACTCGACTAAATTTCTCAAAAGTCCGAATAATTCTTTTCCACTGAATATATCCAGTACCTATATATAAAAATCAGAACGCATCTCTACAAGCAATCCTATTTTGTTGTTTTTGTTTATTTATTTATATGACCCCTCTTCACATATTGCATGGATCCCAACATTCTTTCATTGGTTTCGTTGCCTTGCACTCTGACTCTCTGAAGGTGTTTGAATTTTTGTATATAGATTCAGCTCCCGTTTGACCACTTTTTCTCTACGAATCTCGTGGAATTTTGTTCGAGTTTATTCTCCTTTAAAGCCTTGGGATAGCTGTAGCAGTTCGCCCTCAGGTCATCAGTAAACCATCGTTATGAATTGAAGTGACTATTTCCAGGTTAATGTTTTACCAGTGTGGCCCCGCCAAGAAATGATAGGATTGCTAGTTCGTGTCGACGATCAGGCTTATACTATTTCACAACGACATCTTTAGCACGTCTAACCACTGAGCTTTCCCTGCCCCACTTATACATTTCTATATTACTTCCGATTAGAAATTATTTCGTAAAATCCCATGATTCGAAAGTAACTGGATCGGATCTCACAGTTCTTTGATTACACAGAACACATTCTGTCACTTTCTAAGGTGCTCTATAGATATAAAAAAGGATATGAAGAAAGAATTGTGTAAAAGAACTAGAGCACCAAGTGCTCCGTTTGGGTCTGTCAGACAGACCAGCTCTCATTTAAGACACTCGGAACTCCTCTCCCGCATCTTTTACACAGCGGTCTCCCAGCGCAATGGTGGTGGGTTGATACCTTAACTAAGCCATGGATCTTGTAGTATTTGAACAATATAATACAACCGGCCCACACAGCATTTTGCCACACTTTGTAGGCCAGAACTTCGAAATCTATCGCATCTCCTGGATTTGAGAGAATAGATATTAAAGCGGAACCACAGATGAGCCAATTATCTAATGAGATAAGTAGACAAAAGATAGAGCAGAAGAGCAATGGAATGGCCTCCAACAGATTGTAAACATCTTCTGGAACGACAACCTACAAGATAGGCTGGACGTGTTTGCTGCCGTACTCAATTAGTTGTGCTTGCACCTGCAGAGGCTTTGTAGATAACAGGATTATGCTTGAAAATATCACCAGTGCTACTCGACGCAAGCAATCAACAATGGCGACGATTGTGAGACAAAGAAAAGAATGGAAAATGTGTTGTGGTTAGTTGTACTCAGGATGATGGTCCGTCTGAGTGTTGTCTAACTAAGCGTCAGTAAAATGAGTCCTTAATTTATTTACCACCGCAATAATATGGTATTAGTTGACTTCAAAGTGCGATCTACAACAAAAGATTCATCAATCCAGCTCAGTCTTTGAAGATGACAACAAGCTATACACTTCAATTCGGAACTGTCATTTCCGTCTAGCAATTTTTCTTTTTTTTTTTATCTAGGCTTGGCCTTTTTGATCATCCTTTCATTCTTTTCATTTTCGTCTCCCTTTCGTTTGTTTATGAAGCTACGCACTATTTGTGTATTTCGTCGTATTTGTGATGTGCCTTTTGTTTTTTAGAGATTGTGTTACTCGTTGCTGCACCAGCGGGCAGCAGGCGCTGTCATATGGAAAGCCACTTTAATCCTATTTTATGACTGCTCTCTTTCGCGCCAGTTCACATATTACGAATGAATGCTCTTCGTACAGCTATGTATCCATACCTTTTACTGCTTACAGTATCGCTCATATTTTGAAACCACTGCCTTCTTTATAGTCGATTTGAATCTTTTTGAATTGAACTCTTGGCTGCTACTTGCTCAGTTTGCTTATGGGTCCCTTGACTAAATTAGTCTCGAGATCATAGATATGGTGTTCTAATCTGCCACAGACTATGCTGACTGATCTCAGGAAAGGGATCTCAATGTGAAGACACCTCTCGTGCGCCTACTTTACGTGTACCCGAGCACTAGATAGGGTCTCGGGCTAAAAGGAGCTGTGAGCTTATTTTACTGCGAATTAACCGATAAAGTTAATGATATGGCTCTGCCGAACTCCATGCGATTCATTTAGCAACTCGTTCAGTTGAGACACTGTTTTCACTAACACTTACTTCCCACAAGTAAGGCTAGTTTTGCGAGGAAAACACACTCGATATGTAGCTGTGGGTTTGCTTACATTGTTTTTGGCTTGGATGCTGCCATTATTCCAAAGTTCGTCAAGTGAGGGCCACCATCTTTTATTCTTCGAAAAGGTGTTAGGAAGCTACTAGATAGGAAAAAATGGCTTACAAGTTTTATATAAAACTGCGAAAATGATGAGATCTGCGGAGTACGTCGACGAGCAATTTATTGAGGTTTTCTCAACAACTCATCAATAACAGTAGGGGCACGACCGAGAAAAGCTTCCATACATCGTCTTTCCTATCCCCATGGAATTGATGTGTCAACGAGAAAGCGCAGTGCAAAATAACTAAATAATCTCATATTTGGAGAATCTACAAGAAGATGCTAGTCACTGAAGGGTAAAAGAGATGTGTACTCCCACAAGATAATCCGGATTACGTTGTGGATGCAATGAGCAGGAGTAATCCAGATCGATATCTTCCTTTACTACTAATCTATCATTACATACACTTGCAAGCTGTTTAGCGAATGAAATAACCGTCCAAAAGATGATCATTAGATAATTTAGGCATTTAAAAAATGTGATATTTCTGGGTTGTTGTTTACTTTACACAAAGATCATCTTGATGTCACATAAGCGGGCAATGCTACATTTCCAAATGTTTACCCAATAGAAGACTTCCGAATTGCCTAATGTCATCAAGACATTCCTTGCTTAGAGAAGTTTTAACCTGGCATAGAATGATTCCTTCTGACCTGTTCAAAGATTTTGAAACCGCTACTCTCTTGCTACTTTTCATTGAAATCGTTTAAGATGCAAATGAAGTCATTTGTTGAGGTGGTGATGTTGTTTATTTCTTTATTTGAAAACAAAGTGCATATAGCATTGATCGATAGGAAATTTGCTGAGAGACAGGCGAAACGAAGGGCCCGTACGGTGTGGTTGGTGAACACGTTAGCCCTTGGAAAGGGTTAATAGTGCGTTCATTCCCCACCGCAGACACCTGCGGTCCGGACTTTTGCAAGTATCACAGTATCATTGTGGTTATGAATATAATTAATTTCCTAAAGTAAGCGAATGAAGAGGTTGAGAATACCGATCTACGCCGATGGCTCACATAAGATTTGGTCCCACTGAAAGGTTATCGCTGTACAGGAGCTGCTACAAAGTGGATTTTGGATTATGAGATGGGTCGACTTGAGAGTTTTTTGAACACAGTGGTCAGGTTTTCAGAAAAAGTAACAAATTAAGGCATTACTTTGTTTCTAGTTTTTGAGTCTTAGTTCTACAGCGACGATTGAACTTCGTTTCTGAAGACTAGAGCTTTTAAGTTTTCTGCTCACCTTTTCAGTAGCACACAAACGAAGCTTTTCCATCTGTTCTATCCCGAAATTGTTTGCGTCTTTTCAGAAGTTTAGTTTTCTGTGATTTTGCTCCAAAGTTGTCACAAATGATAGTGTTTTCCTCTGATGTGTATAATTCAACGGTATAGAGCTGCTTTGAAATATACACGTGGTCGTTGGTTCGATTTAGCGCCGGACTAACTAAGCCTCACATCTGTCCTGAGTTGGCGGATCGGCACTAAATATGAATTTGGTCACTTCTACGATCCTATGTGTGAAATCGAATGCGTTGTCTATCCTTAAGGGGTTCATCAGCACTCGACGTTCTATCCTGTACGGTTTGTCCTTTAATACCTTTTCTAGATACTTTCGATTAAGATCTTCGTAAATCTTCAGAAGAACTCTCATCAACACGTAAATCAACGTTTTTAAGTCTTCACACAAGATTTTCGATTTAGTTGATTTGAGCTAGTTGAATTCCTTTCGGTCTGTCACGCCTCCTCCTCGTGCTCACCGTCGAAGCTCCAGCCCCAGCTGGAGGTGTTTACTCAGAGTTCAGCGGCTACACCCGCAAATAATATCAGTATCGATCGCCACATATCTTTACTGTATTGCTGCTGTTTACGGAATACGAGATTCTCTTTCATATAGCGATATTTTTTGTTGTCAATATTTCCATAGCTGTTCTTCCTATGTCGCTTCGTCGACGATTAGAGCCGCTTTGGAGGAATTTCTAACACATGCAATTCCTGGTATTTGCTATTACAATGGTTGTGGACTGGAATATAATGTTCCGAAAAAACTACCTTCACTTCTTTTATGACACCAGCATTTTTTGGATATTGTTTAACTCTACAGTACACTATCTGAACGGTGAATATTCGACTTTTTAAGTTTGCTCCGATTATGCTAGTAATGCTCGTAAATCTTTTCCGACGGATTAAAAATCCTCTTGTTTTCGCTACAATACAATAGAGGCTAGAAGTTTCTATAATTAGCTGAGAAACCGGAATTTACTCTTTTTTAGAAAGGGGTAAGGTAGGTAGGTAGAAAATTAACTGAGTGAAACGCAGAGCAAGGACCTTCATGGCGCAGTGTATAATTCGCGAGAACCCCGAAGGGGAAACCGTGGTTCGAGCTGGCACGGGGTCCAAGTTTTGCGAATATCTCAGCACCGTTGTGGTTGATTTCGCATAATACTCTGCCGTGAAAATTGTAGTAGGCAGTGAATAAAAAGTAAACATTGTAACTCTTTTGTTTTAAATTGAAGTCAACTTGTAATATGTTTAAATCAATATGGCCTGGAAAAATTTCAAGCTGAGAAGAACTGGACAGAAATCAAAATTCTTTCCTAGTAAAAAAAAGCTTCCATGGAAATATCGTTAGCTTTTAAATAGGATAGAAAGCTTTATAGGTAACTAGGCAATAAATGGCAATCGCGAGGTTGCTATACAGCATACATTACTTCCATAGAAAAACATAATACAATACAAAAGTAGCTGATGCTTCGGCAGTATCGCCTTCTTGAGAGCCTGGAGGTGTATACTGATATACAATCTACTAGGCCAAACGCTTCAATAACACTTACAGAAAGATGGAAAACTCTATGTCAGCTACATCATCAACAGCTTCTCGAAACACTCACCGCTTTTTACGTGACTTTCAATGAGGAAGAACAGCGATTAGTCGCACATGGTTGATGACACAGCACTCCACATCAAGAATTGACGCGAGAATACGGGGTCAGGTCGCATGTGACCTCTGGCCACTCCTCCCTGCTGTCCATCGTAGGGTTCTTGCCATTAATCCAAAAGGCCTCAAGAATTTTGCGCGCTGGTGTTTTGGAAACCTGTGCGAGGATAATGACTTTATATTAAAATCGTTTGATGATTAGAGTAAGTTGCGTATTAGTGTACCCTTCCAGGCTCTGCCGAAACGTCAGCTCATGTTGTGTTGTATCTGTTCTTTGTATGGAAGTAAACGTATGCTGTATGACAACCTCACGATTGCTAAACGAGAAAGCGAAGCATTTATAATCCAATGCCGAGGTTAAAAGAAAGTCGATCCTTGGTGTTTATTTTTGAACAACAGCTGATTTTGAAACTTTTCTCTATTAGGTTACAAAAGATGGTGACTTTATAAGAGGAATTGAATGATATACAATTTCTTGTTAACTTATTAGCTTTGGACCGATAAATCTATCCAAACCTACCTCTGGACGAGTCTTCCTCATGCTTTTTCTCAATTTCTCGCGTCATCGTCTCTGGTGTCAAAATGTAATGTGGTTGTTTTTGAAAATGTTATAGTATTTATAATAAATAATCATATTCCTTCTCGATTTTGTTTTTTTTTCGAAATTTTCGAGGAAACGTAGTCCATGTTGTAAATAGCCTTCTCTTTTAATTCTCACCAAAGTTCAACACTTTACGCCTTACATGCATTGACTTCAATTAGTTTGATTCCAAAATCATGGCCGCATTCGACTTTAAGCCAACCTATTTCTGGTCACATAGAACTTCGCACTAATTCGAATAAAATCGTTAATATCTATTCTTTCTTTGATGAGCTTACACGAGGTTGATAATGATATTTATTTTCGTCTAACGTTTCGACGTCTTCGTCTTCCTCAGAGCCGGTGATCCGAGTCGATGGTCCCCGCTTGTTATTCGTCTCAACGTGGAAGCTTCGCCTTCGAGTCGAGTCAGGTCTTTTTCAGTGAGCCATCTCCTCGAATGAGGCATCCCTTTTATACACGATGATGATGGTGGATATAATGATAATGTCCGGTGGTAACAACGTTAGCCGAAAATAAACACCATTATCAACCTCGTGTAAGCTCATCAAGGAAAGAATACATATTGATTAGTGATACCGAGGTTCAAGGAAAGTCGGTTTCTAAATATTACTACGCTTTGTGCTAGCTGATAATAACACCGACTTCTGCACGATATGCGCGATGATTATGTCCGGAAGAAAAACAAGTTACGCGTTCGTTCGCCACCATACACACCTGCGGTCCAGAGTTTTGCAAATAACTCAGCAACGTTGTGGTTGTATTTCGCTTAGTAACCTACCATGAAAATTATAGAAGGCAGAAAACAAAACGTTAAACATTATGCATAATTTATTCAGACGGTTTAAGGTTTAGAAGAAATTTTTTTCTGCAGTTGCAAGGTTTTTGTGATAAGAGTGTGATATTCGCTATTAAAAAAATTCAACGGGCCCTCTGTTCGATTTGTTGCCTACTCGACTAAACGCTCTTTTTCACATTTTCCCTATGACTTTGACATATTGAGATTAGACTCTCTTGAAGAACAGCTTAAGGTTTTTTCCTTAAAAATTCTCCGCGATACATTTTTTAACCGTAGTCTTCCATGCGCATGCAGCAAAAGCGTTTGTGGATGGAAATTACCTCTATGTCTATTTTCGCGGAGTCCTGATTTTAAAATTCTGAGCGTCGTCTGCACTTTATGGTTTCTTTAACGATTCTTGAAGAAAAAAAGTGCTCTTCGAAAAACTACTTGAGAGACAGGAGAAACGAAGGACCTGTATGGTGTGGTGCTGAACGCGTTAGTCCCCTAAAAGGGTAATAGCGCGTTCGTTCCCCACCGCAGACACCTGCGGTCCTCAGTTTTTCAAATGTCTCAGTATCATTATGATTCCATTTCATACAATATCCTGCCATGAAAAATTGTATTGGCAGCAAATAAAAGACTAACATTGTGCTTTTCCCAAAGTTTCCCTTGTGATAATGCAAATTTTGCACATCACCATTTTTGAGGCGAAAGATGTTTAAGGGTTGGGCCGTGGTAGAAGATGATATGACGTGTATCTACTTTGGTGTCGTTGTCGGGCGGCACCGTTATTGATCAATCGATTCTTTCACTGATTGCCATCTTTGTCGGTCTCGATCGATGCTTCAGTTTTCTAGCGACATCTACGTGTCAGATGTTGGTTCAGAAATCTTGTTGATATATTGATATTTGACGTTTTGATGGGCAACAACTGTCAACACGTTTGTCGGAATTTTCACGACACACTTTCCACCACATTTTCCTTCGAACATGTCTAAAATCGCCTCTGTCTTTTACCGTACCAATTTTTGTTGTCGAAAGCACTTTCTCATTTGAGAAGGATTACCTCACTAGGTTTTTGGGGAATACAGTATGTCTGGAATATTCTTTGATTTTAAAAAATTGGAGGAAAAAGGAAAATATAATGGCAAAACAAAACTGAATAAGTCGTGGAGTTTCGTAAGGACCGAAGGATAATTTTTAGCATTCGTCAATCCTTTAGAGTGCGCTATGCATTCAACTCCGTTCGTGACCTCACAGAGAGGATTGATTCTTTATGTGAAAGCCAGTGTATTTTTCCTCCTTGATAAGTGTGCTGCCAATTCTTCGACCCTGGATTGGTGGACGGCTTCGTAGCCTGGAAGTGAGTTCGAACTAAGGATCACGTGTGTATTGTTGTTTACCTCGAATCAATACGCTACACGGTCACCGTCGTGTGTAACAGTGGGAAAATGAGTGCAGGTGAACTTAAACAACAATAGAGTCGTTTTCATTCTTGTTACTCATTTTTTAAATGCCTTCTTCGTTTATTACGCCAATACGAGGTTAATAAAGAAGATTTACTTGGCTAACCTTCTTATGTCTTCCTTTCTTCTAGAGACGGATTTGATCTCAGTCGGCGGTCCACGGGTGGTCGTCCTTGAGATTTTTTCGCGCTTTTTACATCTTTAAATTTACACTTCATAGGGTAGCATGGAGAGGACCGGTATCCGTATTTGGTCGAGTGCACCATTAACGGTTGCTGAGTGCTGTTTATTCAACAGTGACGGCTATTTGTGTTGGGATTATCCCGATTATTCACTCTAAGTGGGTCCCATTTGGCGTTTTCCTGTCAATTTGATGTTGTTTTTCTTAGCAGAGAACCTGTTCATTTGGTGTTTAGTAGGCCAGTTGACAAATTACGCACGACGTAAGTGAATTCATCATCATCTTTTTCTTCCTTTAGCGGAGAAAGTCGATTGGTTCGTCGACGATTTTCACTTCGAAGGTTCACAAAACACTCCTGAACCATCATCAGATGGTGGCCACAATTTCGTTCGAATATAGCATAGACACAGAAAACCTAAAGAGTTTTCTAACGCGACTTAAAATTGGAACCGATTGATTTTTGTTCTGCGAGAGCTTGATTTGATTTGGTTTCGATTTGTTTGCCTTGTATTTTCTTAGTTTTGGTTCTGAATTTTTGAAGTGTTTTAAAAAATGCTTACTGTTTATTTTCTGAATTGTATAGCACGAAGGGAGAGACTCCTTGAACGTCGTTTCATTTTACCGTGGAAAGCGTTCGAGTTAAGAATGTGTACAACTTTTCAGTGTCGTATCGTAACGTCGGTTTCCATATTTCTGATGGCACTGGTAGATAAAAACTAGCTGAGAGAAAGGCGAAACGAAGAACCCTAGTGGTGTGGTGGTGAATGCGTTAGTCCTTGGAAAAGGTATTAGCGGGTTCGATTCTCAACGCAGACACGTGCGGTTCGGAGTTTTGCAAATACCTCAGTATCATTGTGGTTGTATTTCACATAATACCTTGCCGTGAAGGTTTGTAATAGGCAGTAAATATGAAGTTAACATTTCATACTTCTTTTGTTCTCTTGTCCGTATCTTTTCTTTAGACTTTCTTCAAGTGGTTTTGCCCCAACTTTATTTTACCGTTTCCTGTGTCATTTTTTATCGTTATCAAATACTATGTGGTCCTTATAGAGTAGTAGCTTTCTCTATCTACCTCCATGCTGCATTTTAAACTCGAATGATCACACTCAATAAAGTCAATCGTTTGCTGCCTTACGGATGCTGAAGCACAGATGTTGAACAGTGGTGTAGAGCAGGAGATTTATCTCGCCGCCAAAACCAACCAAACTAGGAAGAAATTTGAGTTTTTTTATCTGGGAATCCAGCTGTATGCTGATTTCATTCATCTTAGAAGAGAACTAGTCTCAAAATGGAAACTCCCAACAATCTATTGAAGGATTCGGACCACCTTTCATGGCAATATAAGTGTGAAGCATCGCGTGACTTGCGGTGAAAGATCTTTCTCAAGCAGAAACTCACTGGTGAAATGAAAACTATGCTCGAGTCCAAATCGCAAAAAGAAGTAAAATGAATTGTGTTGGTAAAGCGTTCGGCTTCGATTTTTTGAGAACGCACCACACGTTCGACTTCATTCGTCGCATCGTAGGGGTTGATCAACGCAAATTTGAGCTATACCTACGGGTACCTACGGATGCATTAAGTATCTTTATTGTCCCAAAAAAGTCTGCCGCCAAGTTGCCTACACTGGAGGAATGAGGGTTTGGTTTGGTAACGTTGGTACTGCAAGTCACCTTCAACCACTGCGCTCATTTATCCCCATCTTTATTTTTGCATCGAAAATTACAATATTTGGAACAAATTGTTCTGTTTTTCTCTAAAAAGCTGGCTGGAATATTATGTATGAAAACGATTTCACTAGCAAAAAATGTGCGGCGCATTCCTTCTGGGTCCACAGCAAGTGGTAGTGTCGTGTTGAAAACATTAAGACAATGAGTTGTTGAGATTCCAAAGTACTTCTATCTAGATGATCGGGACCAGGGCCCAACGTAGATGTAGGAGAATTTGCATTCACATAGTGGTCTTGAACACATTGCTGATTGCTGGGCCCGTGTGGCGCAGTGGTCGGAGGCGCCCTGTGACACACACATGGGATCGATCCTTGCGCCAGTGGCCCACCAAGCCTTCCATCCCTCCGGAGTCGGAAAATTGGTATAAGACTTGTCTGGGAGGATAGCAGCACTGGCTCAGTTCATCCGTAGGCCACCGCGAGTCATTGTCAAAGCCAGATATACATTCCATCACCTCTAAACGATGCTTAATGATGTAGAATGCATGGCGCATCCCTCAGCGACTGATCAACACCGAGAGCTTCATCCTTTTTATCCTTTATACCAATACATAATTCTTGCGAATGTTTATGCATTTATACTAATGCATAATCTTTCCCAATGTCATTTTTTGTCGCAGATGGTCTATCAGATATGTTTTCCTTTATGCTATGGGCAACTAATCACTAACCATAGATGTCTTGTCATATTTAACTCATGGAGAAATATTCTCTACACCTCTTAATTTGCAAGTAATGCTTTTTCGAACGAGTTTTTTTAGTGTACACTGTATACGCCGTAAGACAGATATAGTCCTAAGCGGCCGTCACACAAAATTAAAGTCATATATGGTTAAAATGCCGGCTTTTATTTTATGGTTTATTACGTGTCCTTTGCGTCGTTCACAGAGAGGAGTTTGTTGGATCGGCTGAGCTAGAGACATTAGCTAGTCTTTTTACGTGCTATAAACTGCAGCGTTAGTGTCTACACGAGAATTCTCTCATCGTTACTTTCATTTCTAGTACACTTGCCGGAAATGTGCCGTTCGCTTTTCTATAAATGCGGTCGTCTTTCTTAGCTAGTATAGGTTTATATAGATTTGGTCTTCGGTAATAACTTTGGTAATCTAACATCTCTTCTTTGATTTAATGCCCCTTCGTATTGGTGACATGTACTTGAATATAACATGCCCGAATTCCTACTTCTGAGCCAAATTTGTAGGCTTTATTATCGGTAACATTTTGTCCACTTTAGATTTTTGCTTTCTCATTCCTGTTTTTTTTCTTTGTCTAGACTGTTATACAGTGTCATTCTTTTCTCTTCTTCTAATATTAAAGGTTGAATAACAAAAGGTTCGGCATCAATCCTGATAGATGCACCATACATTCGAAGTCCGTTAAGCTTCATAGAGGTGATCGAGTGCATACTTGACTTGTAAAATGGTTCGCAGACAGACCAGGTCTGCTACCAATTTGCCGACCCGGTAACATGGTGACCTCGCTTACCCAGCGCGAGAAATCGTCCCAAAGATCATGGGTGCGTTACGGGTCACCTCTAGCCACTGCACTACTCTTACTGCACGTGTAATATTGAGGTTAAAAATGCAGTAGACCTTACTGCTGATAGACAGCGCTTTGTGAGTTCCGGTGGAAGCATGATGTGCCGAAGCTTCGTCTCTCGTAAGGGGTGGAGAGATGAGTGATCATCTAACAAACATGACAATTTGCTTACCTCGTGATGAGGGTGGATACAGTGCTGAGTTCAAGGTCTCGTGCCACTTCGAGCTGTACATATCACTTCGTGCATATCTCGAAGTGCGTGTAGTGCAGTTTTTAGAGATATTCTTCATTATATTCGTGGTCATCGGTTCGATTCCGCGCTTTGCGCTGACCAAGCCTGCCAAGCGTCGATCGTTGGGTCGAGTGGGCTGGCCACATCACTGAGAAATTGATCAGCGCCAAACGCTTTATTCTTTGTGTTTTATGGACACTAACATACTGATGCACTGGATACGCTGGTGTCTTTGCTCTGCACATCAATTCGGCGAAATGTCTTTAATCAAGTGATTGGGAAGTAAACGGAAGCAGCAGCTGTTTGACTTTGCTTCCAACAAACGTACGCCTAATTTACGAGTGAATGCACCCAGGCATTCCAAGCCGAACCGAGCGCACACTATACGTAAAAGCTTTCCCTCCACAAACTACTGGAACGAAAAGGCTTCATAGAAAGGTTATCTATGGTGTTCTTCGCTTTCATATAGATAGGAGAGTCCGGTGGACAGCTCTGACACGCAATAGTCGAGGCATTACTGGAGCCTATTTTACTCGGTCGACGATTAAGCGGATTGGTGGTGTTATTTTATCTTATATAACTACTCGCACATTTATCTGTATACTACATATCTATATCTAACAATTACATCATATCTCATTCCATTTTTTTTTAGCAAGCAAGATTTTATCTGAACGTGGAACTTGTTTTAGAATGTATGAGAGTCGCAGGAACCTGCACTTCTTATGCCGTTCCATGGATGATTCTACAACCTCTTTTCTTTACACTTTTTTCTTTCTTTCTTCGTTGTCCTTTAATTATTGTCAAACCACCCATCCACTTCCTCAGATGGGTTTGATTTCTGTGTGTGATTCCTTTCTATTTTTATCTCGTCCTTGAGAAATTTCATAGATGGTACACTACTGTCTTATTCTCAAGAATGACTTTCCATTAACCACTGTATTGATTAATCACTCGCTCTTTCCTTGATGAGCACACACGAGACTATTACTATACTGTTTGTGGATAAATATACTGTACTATATTGTTTATGGATAAATAAATAGTATAGTAACCAAGGGCGCGTGTGGCGCAGTGGTCGGAGACACCCTGCAACACACATGTGGAATCAATCCCCGAGCGCATAGCCCACCAAGCCTTCCATCCCTTCGGAGTCGGTAAATTGGTACCAGCCTTGTCTAGGAGGATAGCAGCACTGGCTTGATACATCGTAGGCCACCGCGAGTCACTGTAAAGGCCAGATATGTATTCAGTCATCTCCAACAATACTTTATAAAGTACGAATGCATTGCGCATCCTTCAGAGATTGATCAACGCTGAGAGCTTTATCCTTTAATGGTCTCAGTCTGGTTCGTTTTGATGACTAAGTAGGTCTACCTTACTTTCTGTGGTTACCTTGTGATCGGCAAAGGTGCAGTGATGACGAATTACATAACTGTACTTCTCCTTTCGTTTTCTATCCTTCTTTTCTAATTGTTTATACGAAAACTGGAAATTCAACGTTAGGGACAAGTGCTTACTGTAGAATTCATCTGAAATATGAGGATCTCCTATCGTAAATCATCTCCCGCTTCACGTTAAGGACTTGTATCATTCATTTCACAGTCAATGTTTTTTGTCTGATTCGTTTCCTCATTTCGCCTAATTATTCGGGAATTCTATCGGTCTTCATAAGTTTTTTGTTGTTTTCACCTCTAATGTCACTGTCTTCTGTCATTTTTCTTCATTACACATCCACTGAAAACGTTCGCGATATTTGACGTTCGAATTCCCGAAATGTCTGCCCTGATTCAGTGCCCATATGACCCTGGCTATCTACAAAGCAGTTTTTCACCATCTCACCAAAGGTCGGTGTGCTTCAAGGTTTCAAACCCCAATCTGCAGCGGCGGTTTTATTCCTTCATTGTAGTCTCCTAAGTTTCGTGCGAGTTCAACCGTAAATTTTTTTCACAACGTATTCAGTAGAGCTGACGATGGCTGGTCTGCTACTAAGGATATGAGAATCAAGGATTTTAAACAAGATGTATGAGACCTATTCGAACAAATATGTAGGGATTACAATGACTAGGAGCCGAGCGTTGGTAAATCGCTGAAGAATGCACCATGTGATCGACTCCATTCGTAGCGCAGAGGAGGTGATTGAATGCATATTTGACCTTAAATGACTTGTTAGAACCTATTGATGCATGGATTCATTTTTTTATCCAGCCAGCCGTGTTTTGTGGGGCAGCTCTAACCACTGCGCAACCTGCACTATGATGTTGGCCCGAAATGCCTTAGTGTCATACCAGTCATGTCATCCTTATCGCTATCACTATGACTTCGGATATCTAGTTGTTGTAGTTACATTTGTTTTTTTTTCTTTTCCTCTTTCTGTTTACAAATTTGTGGTTGTGACAATATCGACATTCTGTCGGCACGACTATGCCACTATTCTAAATGCTTATTCCGGCACTATTCATCACCCACCAAAGCGTATATTTTTCACTGTTGGAGTGCGGTGGCAAACTTTACTAGAAATCCATAGAAAATCTGCCAACTTTTCCTGAAGCTTACGTTTGTGGTCCGTTGCACCCTGAAAAACACACAAAGGATCGGTCCCTACGCCCACGGCTCTCCAAGCCTTCCATCTCTCCGGGATCGGCAAATTGTTACCAGAGTTGTCTGAGAGGATAGCAGCACTGACTTTATACATCGGTAGGCCACCATGAGTCATTGTAAAGCCCAAATATGGATTCAGTCACCTCCAACGGCGGTTGATAAAGTCGAATGCTTGGCGCATCCCTCAGGGATTGATCAACGCTGAGAGCTGTATCCTCTATCCTTTATCCTTTATCCTTTAACCATATATTTTATAATGTTTCCTATTTTCCTTGTTATTCGATTTATTTTTCAAATTCCTTTCTTTCTCTTAGAGGCGCGTGTGACGCAATGGTTGGAGGCGCCACTGCGACACACACATGGAATTGATCCCCGCTCCCATGGCCCACCAAACCTTCCATTCTCCGGGGTCGGAAAATTGGTACCAGACTTGTCTGGAAGGATAACAGCACTGGCTCGATACATCGGTAGGCCATCGCGAGTTGTTGTAAAGGCCAGATATGCATTCAATCACCTCCAACGATACTTAATGAAGTACGAATGCATGGCGCATCCCTCAGAGATTGATCAACGCCGAGAGCTTTATTTTTATCCTTTCTTTCTCTTATGCAGTTTTCCATGCTTTTCAAATCGATTTCTCTTTATCTCTATCGACTACTGTGTCTGTCCCGAATCACACTTAGCTGAGCATTGCCTTTTCATCATGATCATTTAGAGTTTTCTTTTCTACCTCATTGTTCGGTACTTCCAATAAGTTCAATTTCAACATGCCATCTTTCTTATACCACTTTACCGTTTGTCTAGTTAGACCTTGACTTCAGAACACAGCTGTCTTCTCTTCTTTGATTGATGAGGTTTGGTTGCCATACCTCATCTTCACATTCTGTTCAATGTATGGATGTTCGAATGTGCAACTAATAGTGGTAAGCCGAAATGAACGTGACTATTCATTTGTTCAACATTCTGTGATAACTTAGTTGATATTCATGTGTTTATATTGTTGAGCTTGCACGGGGTTGGTAATAAGGTTTATTGGGCCAACGTTTCGACGTCTTCGTCTTCATCAGAGGCAATGATTCGAGTCGGTCGGTGTTCCACAGTTGTTCGTCATCTTCGTCATCTCGATGTGGCGTCTTCGTTTTGTTTATTCTTTCAAAATCGAAAAAAATTTTTTCGAGTTTTCGGGTCATCGTGTCCAATTTACAATCTCTCCACTTTTTATTTAGTTAACAAAATAACATATTCATGCTCAGAATCTATTTCGATTCTCTTTTTCACAGGCCGTCCCAAGAACTCTCATGTCGCCGAGACTTCTACCCTGAAACTGAAAAAAGAGTTGACTCTTTCATTCACGACCGTAATGCATTAGGAACTGGATTTTATATGTATTTGTCTGTCGTCTTCCACTTTCCTGTATTTCCTTTATTTTTTCGCAAACGGACAGAAGTATGGCTAGCTATGGTTAAATCTGAGTGACACACTTAAATTGTTTTTAAAGGTTTCGGGAGAGGTGGATAGTTTGTTGATCTTAGATAGAGCCGTTATAAGTTGCTGGGTTCGATTTATGAGTCAACAAAAGAGTGACTCGTGGTTCTTGTTAGCTACTGGTGATGACATTTACGTGAATGGATGATGACGGCAAGGAAAGCAAACGAGCGAAAATTATGCCGGAGTCTGCACAATTCATGCATGGCCTAATGAGCAATTACTTTATGATCATTTCATATTGAAAGGCTATCGTTTTTATCCTTCTCTTCAGCAGAGTCTTTCAAAGTGGTGTAAATATTTCAGTAGTGCTTCATAATTTTTCCTGTTTGTCGTGTAGAAATTAATGATGTCAGCCTTACTTTTCCCTTATTCACTTTTTTCATATTTGGCTCTTTTTGGGATGATTAAAAGGACCAGCATTATTTGGATAATGCCGTCTAGGGCGCGTGTAACGCAATAGGTAAAGGTGTTGTTAAGTACACACGTGGTCGTTGGTTCGATCCTATACCCCAGTTTCACTAAGCATTCCATCGAACTAGAATCGAGTACCAGACTTGTCCGGGGGGATAGCAGCGCTGAATTAGTAGATCGCTAGGCTACCAAATGTAATTGTATACGCCAGAAATACATTCGTCCACGTCTAGCGGTGCTTGATGAACTAACTTGATTGGCAGATCTGTCAGGGATCGATTAACGCCGGGAGTTTTTTCACCAACGTCTCGGCTTTCTCATCCTCAACAGTTGGTGGCCTCAACAGTTCTACCATCCATATCGTTTTGTTGCAACCTTTGTCCATTGAAGTGGTTAGGTTTATGTGCGCGTCCGGGTTTGCCTTGTTCGTCTTCATTCTGTATCCTCTTTGAAAGTGTGAAAGCATGTTGAGCGTCGTTTAACCTGGGATGGCCATAACACGGTTAGTGTTTATTTAGCTCTAGGAATCCTTGTGATTATTTAACTCCGTAATCGATGTCGATTTAACGCATTACGCAATCATCCATTTCTTTACCTGTTTCGTTTCACCTGTAACCTGTGAGCCAATGAGGTACTCGAGCAGACACCTCTGAATTCTCCAGCCGTAATCACGTCAATGTGGCAAGCTAGATCTGATCATATTCAAAGGGGACAACGCGCACCACATCTTTGTATTGTCCCCTGTTTCTGTTGTTCCTGGCGCAAAAATAGCCATGAATAGTTTTCTTGGATCTTCCGTTGCGTGGTTTTACACCTAGCTGTGCTTCCTAACCCATCGTTGGTTTAAACTTAGTTGTGCTTCGTAGCGCGAACGTCGCATTTCTCTGCGTGGTGCTTGCTGTTGTTGTTAGAATGAACTTCGCGATGCACATTGCAGCTGGTTACCAAAGCACATCTACCACCCACAATGAGGCGTTAAGCCTTTAGGGAAGTTGCCTCACCTTATAGAACTCTTCTTTCTCATAATTTATTGGTGGACTCAATGACAAATGACAAATCCAAATGACTTCTATTTCCACAGTTAATCATCCATCCCGTCTATGCTCAGCCATTGCTATGAGTACATATATCACTAAACCTGGTTTCTTTCAGCAGTTATTCTACTCCAATTGTTTGCTACTTAACTCTCATTATTATGTTGATCGAATTAATAACTTTAGAGTGATCTACTCTGGAATGTCGTCGTCACAATCGAGTCGCTTATGGGTAGGACCATTACTGCTCATACTCGTCGTCGCCTTGATTTACATATTTAGTTTAATGCCAAATTCATCTCATCAAAGGGTGAGTTCCCGTATTTTCTTCATTTTCCTTTTTTCACCAATACAAAACGGTTTTTTGATTTTGCAAGGTCTCTAAAGTTACCTCATATGAGCTCAACTGTGCTGTAAGTAAGGGAAAAGGCTCGGCGTTGATCGTTCCCTGAGGGATGCGCCATGCATTCGACTTCATTAAGCATCGTTTGGAGGTAATAGAATGCATATCTGCCCTTTACAATGGCTCGGGGTGGCCTACCGATGTATCGAGCCAATGACGCCATCCTCGCAGACAAGTCTAGTACCAATTTGCCGACCCCGGAGGGATGGAAAACTTGGTGGCCCATGGGCCCGGGGATCGTTCCACGTTCGTGTTGCAGTGCGCCTGCGACCACTGCGCCACATGCGCCACACGATAACCTATAGCAACGCAATTCTCCAGCGTTTCATCAGCTGACATTAAATAATTTACTGTGTAACTTGGCAGGCAGAAAGCATTTCTCTATTATTTTCAACGGTTTTCTGTCTTCAGGCATTTCCATTTCACGGCTTACCTGGTCACCCACTGATTTTCCACACTTGAGGACACGCGTGCTATAAACCTTAGGAAATTTGAAAATAACAAAGGTGTTGCAAACTACTAGAGATAATTAGTTAGAAACCATCACTTAGCAGGTACTTGAAATGTTCGGTTTTTTTTTCAAATGAAATCTCTAAACGTTCATTCACCTTATCAATCCTATCTATCGTCGAATCGAGAGCTACAGTCGGATGACTAACCAGACGACGCCATTGGGCTTTTGCCTACAATACCCACGATTTATGTATTTGTTTTGTACTATGTTATTTTTACCTTTATTCCGCTCCTACATACACATCATATGTTCGAGTTATAGGTAGAACGTATGCTTTTTTGAAATAAGTTCTCCAAGGACTCATTCACCTCGTCGATCCTGACTGTCATCGAGACAACCCATCATTTCTACTACTGTTTTTGTACTGTTTTCTTTGCCTATATTTCCTTTTCCCGTAAACATCACATATTCGAACTCTTAACAAAAATCTTTCTTGCATACGGTCCTTCCCTTGAACTGGTTCTAATAAATTTCATTTTGAGACCTACTCATCATTATGCTTGTGAGAATAATGTCTGTTGTCAAATCACATTTTGTCATTGGCGCTCACAACCACAGCGATGCTGAGATATTCGCAAAACTTGTACCCAGAGCCAAATCGAACCACTGTTTCCCTTTCCGGGGGGTCGCTCATTACACACTGCACCGCGTAGGCCCTTGCTTTGCGTTTTTCTCACCTGGCTTTCTATAAGATTTGCGAATATCTCAGCATCGTTGCGACTGTAAAATTCATTATAGTGTAATTTTTGTCCTAGTTTTTATTCCGTCTAGCACTATAAAGATGAAGTCTAAGCTTCCGTTTCATGGAAAGAGCACAGTGGTGCATTAGGAACAGTCGCAGATTTTGAGGGTTTGGATAGAGAAGAGTTTGTTCAGAACAGTTTTTTCAAGTTTTTCTGAGAGCTACCAAAGCAGGAGAGTCTTTTGTTTAATTGTTAGCTAAGAACTAGAGGAAATCGTAATGCCACGAAGCTATCACTAACTAGTTGTTACCTAGCTCATTGAATAGCGATGATTACACTTTTATAAGAAAAAATTTGTAAAGTACAGCTGGTGATATTTTAGGAACTTCCGCCACTGATCGATGACGCTCATCACATGCGAACTTTTCGACTAGACGGCCACGAAATCACGGAATCAATGGAGAACATTAAAGATGGAGACCATCGTGAGAGTTTTTTCCAGACCAAATTTCCAACTTTAATCGTTAGGCTACCACAGTTATCATTTTAGCTCCATTAGTTTTCATACATGTTAATCGATGGGAGAATTTTCTTAGTAGCTAATAAAGAGATTAAATGCGTTTAGCTTTACTTGAATATTATTGTTCTCGAAGGGCAGTTATAGTCCTGAACGCGTTAGCCCCCGGAAAGGGTTATAGCGAGTTCGTTCCCCACCGGTGACACCCACGGTCTGGAGTTTTGCACATATTTCAGCATCGTTGTGGCAGTTATAGTATTTTATAATTGTTTCTAATAACTCATATTCGTTTTTCTGCGCATAATTTATCTCTCCTTCGCTCAGTGACTATTTTTCATAACTTATGTAAACTATGCCAACTGCAGCCACCCATCTAACTCTTTCCAGTTTAATTCAAGATCAACTCCTAACGTGATTTATAGCACTATTTGCTTCGTTTACGATGATATTCCATTTCAGCTGAACGGTCGTCGCCGTGCTTAAATGGCGGATTCCTCAACGAAACTGACGGAGTTTGCATTTGTCTTCATCACTACACAGGAAAGCATTGTGAACGACCGGTGGGTACTTCAACGTCAGACCGCTATGACCGATTCTGTACGGGATAAGAGCCAACGATGAAAGAAAACGTTAAGTGTGCGGCGTCGGTCAATTTGTTAAGGATACCGTGTGGATTTGATTCCATTCATACCGTCGTAGACGTGACTGAATGCATACTTGACCTATACAGTGACTTATGTGGACCTAATATTATGTCAAGTCCGTGCTTTTCTTTTCTGATACAAGTTTGGAATTAATTTGTCGATCGGAAGGATGAAGCACTTAGTTCCGTGGTGGACGAGATCGAACCAACGACCACTTCTTTGTACTAGGACATCTTTAACCACTGTACTACTCCTTTATAATCCTAGCAAATAATCACAGGTGTTTGCCATCATCACTAAATTGACAGCGAGTAGAGTAACAGATAGAAATTAACTCAGAAGTCTGCTTAACATTCGTTTCATATCTAAGTGTTAACGGCCCAGCGGTCACCAAAACTGATCACTCTTAATAAATAAAAAATGACTAAAAAGTAAATATCGCCATTAGCACGGTGCTGGTTCGATCCCGCCCCAGGTTCATCAAACCTGTCATCCTTCCGGAGTCGAGAAATTGATACCGGACGTGTCCGGGAAAGAACCTTTCTCTGCAGTCCATTTGGAAACGCTCCAGCCCGATTATCTCAGAGCTCCAGAAAGAAGCAACTAGACTTGTAGTCTACGACATTCAAGATGAAATGAAAAATCCTCAAGCAGCGAGTGAAGCCACACGTAAAAGTACGAAGTCCTTCGTAGGTGATAGATAAGAGGGAACGAATTGAATGTGAGAAGTGCTGGGATCTGCACAGTGGACTCGTATTCAAGACGAGTCGTATAAAATAATGAAATAAATAAAAAAAAAAATAGAAAGTAGGTTAACCCTGGTTTTTAAAGAGAAGATGACCAGGACAGGTTGCTAAAAATGCAAATAAGAAATTTATTGCTGCCTTACATTTCAAATTCACTGCTATAGTATGTGGATAGTTGGGTATTTATAGCATCCTGAGAAATTGTGCTCAAGATAGAATCAGGATAGCAGTTCCGGGATTATTCAATTCTTGCTGATCAATAATTAATCTCAGTATTTAACTGAGGTGGTCCTTTTCAAGTTCTATTAAATATGAAATATTCTTACAGCTTTTAAGTAGGAGCCAAAAAACCGGATTTTACACATTTCTTTGATAGATCCTTGCAAAGAACAACACTGGTGTCCTGGAATTTCTCCCGTTTTTGGTGATCCAATGCAGAAGCAACTAGTCCTTAGTTGCTGTTGCCTGAATTGGTTAAAAAATAGTTATTATACTACATTTGCTTCTTACAGGTGTTTGCTTGAATTTTCAGACATTTGATCAAGTCTTCATCAGTGCCGACGATCCTTGTCGAGGGTCCGCGGTTGTTTCTCTTCTCTACGTGGCGTCTTCATCTCATCTCGATTCGAGATGCTCAACTGAGAAAGATCCGGTTCTATGCAAAGTGAAGACACCACATCAAAATGAAGAACAAATGTGCACCATCGACTAGGATCGTCGGCTTTGATGAAGACGAAGACGTCGAAACGTTAACCGATTAAACATCTCATATCAGTTTCATGTAAGCTCAACAATATAAACAAATGTTGAATATTATAGTACCGAGGTTAAGTGACGGTCGGTTCCAAAATTATTGACTTCATCAGGTATCTGCTCGTGAAGGCGTCCTTTTCGTGTTCTGAAAGAGATAAAGTCTCCTGAAATGTGAACTGAAATTTTTTGATGGAAGAACTTACCAGCTGCTAACAAAAAGCTCGTATTGGTAGCGTTTGTTTACGAGTTTCACAAGTGTTGGTTTTCTTGTCTACGGCACTTCTTTCGATTTTTTTCCAAAATCTTTTCCAGAATCGCCTTATTAAGGGGATTCATCGCTTGAATTACCTCACTTCTGTTGATAGAATCAACTTCAGAACCTGCAGTTCACTACGACTCTTCTGTTCCCAAGGGCTAAGAGTTACCGTAATAGGAGCATCTTCCTCAAGTTTGTGGGTGCGAATATTTCACCTTTTCCCTATCTCTGTCGTGATGTAGGTTAAACTGAATAAACAGTCGCTATTTACGAATATAGCCATGAGCACCGCAATGGTTAGAGGTGCCCTACAATGCACGGTGCTTCATCCGTTCGACCCACGCTCTAAGCTAAGCAAGTCCTTCATTCTCCGTTTCGCAGATGCTGGCGAATGTTTGTCGTGAAGACTTGTCAACGCTCTGGTTTAGCTATTCCAGGATTCTATAAAGAATCAGCATGGGCAGCATCCAACGACTTTCGTGAAAAAGGCAAAGTTCTCAAGCGCTGGAAGAACTTGCAAATCCGAGGAACTTTGTGCGTAACGACGGTCAACGAACCGAATGAAATATTTCGAAACCGACTTTCCTTGAACCTCGGTACCACTAATCAATATGTATTCTTTCTTTGATGAGCTTACACGAGGTTGATAATGATATTAATTTATTTTCGGCTAACGTTTCGACGTCTTCGTCTTCCTCAGAGCCGATGATCCGAGTCGATGGTCCATGAACCGAATGAGAGTTCTGAATTTCTCAAAATTTGTGATGTCACATCATGCAATTAAATAGATTACTGTAGGAATGCTTCGAATAATTTTTATTTTTTCGTGGTTTTGCCGGTTTAACCATTGTGGTTCTCCTGAGTGCCAAGGTCAGCCTAGCCAAAGTGTGCCCCACGCCGTCACTACCACAGACAGTCGCCGCCTTTGTGAAGCAGACGTATGCCACCATACGACTGGTTTGATACTAGGACGGTGGTGGATGCTGATATTGGTTTACTCTTAGGTGGACTTCCTAAAAGAGGCGCCGGACTCCTCACCTTGGGAGACTCTACTGTGGGAATGAGTTTTGCCACTGTACATTGCAGCTCGAAGCTCAGGAACACTTTCCAGCCATGACGAGGCGGAAAACCGTTGGGAGAGGTTCCTACAATATTAAAAAAAAAAAATCGAAACTGTGAGTGGTAGTTGTAAGGATGCGACCATTATGATCACATTTAATACCAGCCAGTACGAAATAGTGGGAAACACACAACCCGATTATTTTCACCAAATCGGTTTTTTTGTAACGATTTTCCCTCATGACTGATCTCATTGGTTTGGTTTCATCGTGAGCTATTTTCGTGGCACAAAGCAAACTAAAAGAAAGGAAAATACGAAGTTACATAAAATACCTTGAATATGTAGTCAATATCTTTCTTTCGATTGTCCACTTTACACAATTTTGTTATATAAGAATTAAGGATAAAAACGGAAGCACTTTGCTAACGGAAAGTTGGCAAATGTCGCACTCACGAATCCTTAATCAATCGGGTTTACTGTTATAGCCTCTGTTTTCCTACGACAACATTACATAAGTTATGTCTCGATACTGCACAAAAAACTTCAATCAACTTTACATATGTCAGTGAAACTTGTAAAGGTGATCTCTTTCGGAGTTTAAGATTCTAGAGATAGGCGAAACGAATGGCCCACATGGTGTGGTGGTGAACGCGTCAGCCTCTATGAAGGGTAGTAGCGCGTTCGTTTCCCACTGCAGGCACCTGCGATCCGGAGTTTTGCAAATATTTCAGCACCATTGAAGTTGTATTTCGCAATATACCCTGCCATTGAAAAGAGTAGGCAGTAAATATTAAGTTAAAATTGAGATTTTAGATATGCTCAAAATTCGGGCAGTACTCAGAAGAAGAAGGTCGATGCATATGCGAAGCTGATTACGTTGGTGACCACTGCGAGTCGCGTTGCCATGGATGGGTGAATCTGACGACAGGTGAGTTGTTCGACAGCGAATTCATCTAGTTCCCTAACAATCAATAACCATGCAAATCGATAGATTTCTTTAAATTCATTGCATATAGTGGTTACAGTGAGATAAAGGAGACCACTTTAGGAGAAATTCACGGACGGGCTTCTTTACTCTATGTTTTAAATGTCTTCAAGACTAACATTTAAGTTCTAAGAAAAAAAGATAGATAAAGTCATATAACAAATATGCTTTGATTTTTGCGGTTCGATTTGACAAAGACGTGCTTATCGATTGTGCCATGAAATTCCCTTTTTTGCCGGACTGGAGCTTCTCACTTGTGTAATTTGTAAGTTACTATTGGTTAGCTTCCGAGTCTTTATGATTTCGTTGCTGAGATGACTGTTTACGGTACTGGTTGTGCTCATATTTCAATGGAAAGCCGTTATACTGCCACTGATAGAGGTAACTTACTTACTTGTGATACATGGATGGCCTATCTTCACTGGTTGTGCGGACCTCTGCATAACTTCTGTTGTTTCGGAGTTTTGCTGGTTTAACCACTGTGGTTACCTGAGGTCTTGAGGCCAAAGTCTGCTCCAGGTCATCAGCACCACAGATAGTCATTTCCCTTGTGGATCAGAGGGATATTTGCTACTATATAGACTAGTTTGATACCAGGACGTTGGTGGATCCTGGTATTGGTTTACTTTTAGCTGGGCTTCTTGAAACGTCGGACTTCTTCTAAGCTTGGGTGACCCTATTGGAAGAATGATGACACCCCCCGCCTGTTGTACATTGCGTACATCGCGCAGTCCGACCACCCAGGAACATCTTCCATCCACGATGAGGCGATGAGCCGTTGAGATGGAAAGAGCTTATAGAAGTATAAACCATTTCCGATGTCAACTCAGTGTTTCTTTAAGTTTCAGAGTGATTTTTCGTTGTTTTGGTAGTAAGTAGTGTATTTTCCCTAGTATTTAATCTACTTGAACATATAGCCTTTGAGCTTTTTTTAGGCTTTCAAGGATTTCAGTGTTAATCCTAATCTCTTTGCAATCTTTTCAAGTTCTGTATGGATTTACTGAATCGATATCTCTTTGTTAAACTGACTGAGTTCTGATAAAACTACAATTATGCTGAGATATTTGCAAAACTTGGAGCGTTGGGCAGATTGGACTCTGCAGTATGTAACACATGAACCCAGGAATGAATTTGGCATGGGTCCATGTTTTGCGAATATCTCAGCATCGTTGTGATTGATTCCGCGTAGTACCCTGTCGTGAAAATTGTAATAGACAGTAAATAAAAGAGTAAACATTGAACCACGTTTACCCTTTCCGAGGGCTCGCACATTACACATTATGCCACAGAGGCTCCTATCTCAGTATCGTTATGGTTGTATTTGAAATAATACCCTGTCATGAAAAAATGGTAGCAAGTAAGTGAAAAGTTAAACGTTGTGGTTTTACTGAGTTTGTTAAATATCAGTAACCTTGAGAACTCTTTGAACCACTTCTGAACCATATATGCCAGCAAACCCAGGAAATTTAGTACTTTAGATCGAAGATGTTTAATAGCAAGTTAGCGGCAGGGATTGCGAAGTAATTAGTGATGGCATCGGTCAGGAAGTGAATGTCATAGTTCGATCCGCGCCCCACGCTTTCCTCCATTCAACGTAGAAACACCTTAGTCCGGCTGTCTTCAAGATTTCAAAGCGAATCGGCTCAACGAGAATCCTATGACATTCATGTGAAATCCTCAAGCAGCACTGTAACAATATGCGAAATTTCGAAGGCCGTTGTGGCGGACGAGTGCGAGGAAAACAAATCAAGCTCAAGAAATGCTGAGATTCGAACAGTAGATGTGATGACAGATCATGTAAAATGAGATAAAAATGGTAGAAAAAACTTCTTTAGCGCAGTGAAAATCTACTATTGCTCTAATTTTAACGCAGGGCTCGTGTAACGCAGTGGTTAGAGGTTTCTTGTGATATACACATGGTCATTGATTTGATCGTGCGTCGAGACTCAGCAAGCCATCCATTCTCCATGGTTTGCAGATTGGTTCCACACTTGTCTTAGAGGGTAAACATACTTAATTGATACATTGGTGAGCAACCGCAACCCATTGTATAGGTCAGATATGGATGCAATCACCTGTAGTGCATTATAAAGTTGGAATTATGGCGCAAATCTCAGATATTGAATTGTCGACAAGAACTCTATCCTTAATTCTTCTGTGTTAGGCTGGTGCACATGGAAATATACTCACTACTATGAATGATGGTCCAGAGCCCGCGAAGTTTTTTTTGTCTGTGGAAACAACAATATTTTAAATTTTAGGTGAATGTGTTTGTTCTGGACGCCTATTTGGAAAAGCCTGCGATTTGGTGTGTGTAGAAGGTTATGTGGTCGACGGCCGATGCAGGTGTAAAGAAGGTTAGTCTGAATGATAGCTTTCTGTTCGGGGAGAAAACGCAAAAGAGTCGTGGTTTCATCTTCCTAATAGATCTTTTATAATAGACACATAAAATGGAAAATAAACTAAGATAACCACAACGTTGCTGAGATATTTGCAAAACTCTGGACCGCAGGTGTCTATGGTGGGGAACGAACGCGCTATTATCCTTTCCGGGGAGTAACGCGTTCACCACCACACCATGCGGGTCCTTTGTTTCGCACGTCTCTCAGCTATTTCTATCGATCTTTTTGCCACAGCAATCACCCGTCAGCGGGGTTGATCTGGGGAGCGCAAATCGGCATAGAACCCAGTTAAGCTATGGCTGTAGTTGAAATCACAATGTTTAACGTTTTGTTTTCTGCCTTGGCATGCGCACACCATGCGGGTCCTTTGTGTGGTGGTGAACGCGTTACTCCCCGGAAAGGATAATAGCGCGTTCGTTCCCCACCATAGACACCTGCGGTCCAGAGTTTTGCAAATATCTCAGCAACGTTGTGGTTGTATTTCGCTTAGTAACCTGCCATGAAAATTATAGAAGGCAGAAAACAAAACGTTAAACATTTTAAACTAAGATACTACTAATAGCGGTAATAGCGCGTTCGCTCCCCACCGCAGACACCTGCCGTCCGGACTTTTGCAAATATCTCAGCATCATTTAAGTTAAGAGACTGTGCTCAGAAAAGTTTTGAAAAGAATTATTCACTCTGTATCCATTTCCACAACCAAAACTACACAGCGTCTCTTCCTACATAATCTGTCGTGGTCCGAAGTTTATGGAACTTTAATATCGTAATCTCCCAAAATTTCCCAATGATGCTTTGTGTTTGTTAAAATAATAGCCATATAAGCATATTTAGCGTATTGGTTAGAGATACAAGTGTGGTCTATGGCTCAATCTCGCCCCAAGTAACCCGAGCCTTCCAACCCTTTGTAGTCGACAAATTGGTACAAACCTGTTTGGGTGAAATACTCAATTAACACATCGGTAAGCCCATGCAAGTCTTTGTGTGGGCCAGTTATGCATTCGTTCATCTTTGCAATGCTGCTGAAATCTATACCATATGCCTAAGGCATTGATCAACGCAAAAGGATTTATGCGCTTTCTCCTTTATTTTGTTTGGAACTTTTAGGTTATATGGGATTGTCGTGCGCTACGTGCGATCCAAGTTCCGGACGAGAATGTGAAATTCCGGCGAAGCGACGTGGTGCCGTGAATTCTCGTCTTACACTAAGCGGCCTTTCCTTCTGTATGATCACTATCGGATTATTATGTGTTACGGCAAGGTACGGTCGTGACAACGTTTACGTTCCCATCAGTGCTGATGTTCCTTAGGAAAAGAAACCTCGCTACCGTATACAACATTATCATTGTAAACCATCTTTAAGGAACTGAATGACGTTTATCCCAATATCTATTGGATAGGAAAAAGTTTAACTTCATTTCTTTTTTCTTCCTTCTTTCCTCTATATCTTTTTCGATTCTTCAGTTCTTTTTTATCTCTCCCTTTTTTCTCGAAATGTTCAATGCCTCCTTGTATTTTTAGAAGACATCGTGCTGGACCCATTCCACCGTCAGAAGACACCTGGTATCGTGTTTTCCAACCGGCACATACACGAGCTGCGAGGTACGTTACCTTTGTTAATTCGATTCTCTCTCCTTCTCGCTTTCCATCTCTCTTTCTTTTCCACTTTTTTTCTTTTTAGTCTTTCTCTCTCTTCCTCACTCTTTTTGCACCTTTCATTCCATTCCCTCTTTCTTGGTCTCTTTTCTCTCCTACTTTTCTACCGCCCCTCTTTCTCTTTCTTCGCCCTTCCTATATCTCTCTCTTCCTCTCTCATCTTTGAAAAAACCGCTTCCCACAGAATGATGGTGAATTAACAGGAACACTGATCCGTTATGGGCAATAATTTCATGTTTTTCCTACGAATGTGCTCGGTATCCATATAGTTGACGAACTGAGCTGGTTCTATGAAAAGTTGGTAATCATATCTAATGTACCACTACACTTTAACAGGAATATTTCCCATGTAAAAGCGAATTACTGGAAGGAATGGATAGATGGTAATATTGAAGAATGAGGACGAATCCCATTCCACATTTGCGTTAACGGAAACTATTCACCGAACTCCAATAACGGGCATATGTCCCATTTGCCATACTATTTTTATGTCGGTAGTTGTAATTTTCTCGATGGGAGATGTTTTTAATCTGTTATCTGGTTCAAACGAAGGTTTCCTTGCAGTTCGGGTATTGCACCTTTTATACTATTGGGGCTTTTTTTCTCCTAGTTTAATTAAAGTAATAGACTTCTGGGTGAAGAAATTTGGTGCTTTCACATGCATCTAGCTATGTGTATCCAAGGAAAGCAATGAAAATTTCTTTTTATTATAATTTATCCTCGATTCTACAGATGCAGACATGACTTGATATGTGGCGGTTCGTGGATTCCCCGCGACCGAGCTCTACTTGTCACACCTGGTCGATCTGCCGTCGTTCATGGGAGCAGTCGAAGTTCAAGGTCATTTTCCCAATTGATTTTTGTCTTCTAAGAAGCTTGAATTAGACTATTGCTGGGGAACATCAATAAGAGTAACTCCCACGACCGACTTTCTATTAACCTCGGCATTGATCAAGTAATTCTTCGTATTTTTGTTGAGCAAACGCGAGGTGTTATTATTCTTTATTCACGAATAAGCTGACGTTTCGGCGGATTTCGCCTTCCTCAGAGCCGAGTCTTATGGAAAGTGAAGCGGTTCGCAAAAGACGGCATATAGCTAGGAAAAGTTGAGGATCTTGTAGGTGGTAAAAAGTCACGAAAATTACTTCTCCTGGTAACACTTGCGAGTTCTCTACTTCTGTAGGGAGCATGTGACGCAGTGGTGGGAAGCGCCGCGCAACACACACATGGGATCGATCCCCTCGCTCCTGGCCCACTAAGCCTTCCATCCCTCAGGGGTCGGCAAATTGGTCCGACTTTTATCTGGGTTGATAGCAGCGCTGGCTCGATTCATCGGAAGGCCACAGCGAGTCATTGCAAAAGCCACATATGCATTCAGTCACCTCCAAACGATGCTTAATGAAGTTGAATGCATGGCCCTCAAAGATTTATCCTTTTTTTTATTCTACTTCTGCATATGGTTTTGTGTTTAAAACTACCATTCGGAATCCTGATGATTTTTTCTTAGCAGAAAGTAGAATGAGCTGGCTTCGTCATTAACAGCATATCGTTACAAGCCTTTGTTTAGCTCCTTTCGTTTTAACTCATTTGCATTTCTTTTTCTTTGTAGCGGTCACGACTAACATATACAAAGGATTTAATAAACTTCGTGGACCACTAAATTCGTCTAAGATCATACTAAAGTCAGCAAAAATGAAACAGTCTTGCAGTTCCCCATAGTGAATAGACTTCGTGTAGGCTTCACCACCTTTACTTTACAATTAAAGTATTCTTTTTCCAGCCGTGGACGACGTCCAGCTACACCGCCACCCAACTACACGTCAGTAGGCAATTTAGTAGACGACCAGTTACCACCGACTTACGAAGAAGCGACACGATACTTAGAGAACTCGCCGACAAGTGCCGCCTTAATTCAGGAACTAATCGACGAGACAGTGCAGACGCTAGAAGCGAAGGAAATGTCCCCGGAAATAGCCGAAACCAGCACGAATACTACCACGACAAGTGTACCCACACAAACAACGCAACCTGACGAGAACATCACTACAACTACCACTCCGACGGCCAATATTTTTTCTGGATCAAGCTAACACCGTTGTCAGTAGTTGTCATCGTCTCTTTCTAAGCAATGTCAGCAATAAGCCAATTAATCGATGCTCACCGAATGGAAAGCACCAGTTCCAAAGTATCACGTCTGTTAAGGGGAATCAAGCTGGCCTTCTTTATATAGTTACAACTATTCAATAAGAAATGCGTATCGAAATATACACAAGTTGATCTGCATGTTTAGTAGATACTGGTTAAACAGCCATTCAAGAATAGTTTTTCTTGTAGAATATCACTTCTCATGTGACCTGAAGGAAAAACGGAAAGTCTTTTGATCACAAATCTCTCATCTAAAGAACATACGTATTTGTCCGACAGGCCACACTTTTCAGGGTGATGTTTGGGAAAAGATGTGGGAGAATAGTGTCAAATACTAGTTTTTCGAAGCTCTTTTTAGTGTTTGATGGTGTTGCGAAGAAAGCGGTACGGTTGTCCAGGTATTGGGAATAGGCATTGCCATATTTATAATGATTACTGGTAGTAAGAGCCTGATATTCATGGTAGTACCTTCAAAAATAGAGTTGATAAAGGCTAGGACACCGTCGGAGTTAACGGCTGACGCTATCCGGGCGTCGACTGCGTTCCGATCCCGACAGAACTACCAATCAGCATTGCCGTGTTCCCAAATTCATCGAGGTTATTTGTGTATATCGAGCTTCTGTGCGTGGTTTTGTACAGCTGGTAACTTGTTTACGATAATTTAGTTGCTTTGTAATGTCGTCTGTTATTCGTTTTTAAGTTTTACTGGTCCATTTCCTTTTTGCGTTATAGATGATGTCCTCTCAGTTTATAATCTCGATAGTCTTTTGAGTTTTCCACTTTCGGTACAGCCCTAAGCTTAAATGTGCTGTGAATTTTGATGCCTCTTCGATCAGTGGTTGGTCACATCACTCGCCTGGTTTTTATTTCTTTATTTGTACTCTTCTTATTCGCACTTTACCTTTTACTGCTTATTATTATATTTCCTATGTTGTTTTCAATATTAAACGGGTTGTATATTTTGTTATTTTCCAAGAATTATTTTTTATAGAGCATAAATCTATGAATCAACGGTTGGTGAAGCCTTGCTGATGTCTTAGATTACGGCATTTCAATGCATAGTTCGGGCGAACAAGGGTTACCTTCGTACGATATAAGGATGTTTTGATGGCTTCGTGAAAGCTTAAGCATAAGCTCGTTGCAGGAATATATCCATTATGTTAACTTTTTGAATTACTGCCCATTACTATTTTTCACGGCAGGGTCATGTATGTGATGCGACCACAATGGTGCTAAGATATTTGCAAAACTCGGAGCGTAGGTGCCCGTTGTGGGGAACGAACGCGCTATTACTCTATCCGGAGTATAATGCGTTCACCACCACACCATGTGGGTCCTTCGTTTGGCCTATCTCTCAGCTAGTTTTCTGTTGATCACTGCCATCAGCAATGACCCATTAACGGGATTGATCTGGGGAGCCTAAATCCGAATGGTGTGGTGGTGAACACTGTAGCACTCGGAAAGGGTAATAGCGCGTTCGTTCCCCACTGCAGACACCTTGTGTGCGGAGTTTTGCAAATACTCAGCACCATTGTGCTTATATTCATTATTTCATTTTTTTGTTCGGGTATTCAATTACTCATTAGTGCGAGTGTTTGAGAAAAAGTTCCGGATAAGTTTCGTGGTTTGTAGTAAAAGTTGAAATCGAGTAAGTACAAACCACAAATGAGATAGTTACGGGTTGTTTTCAGCAGAAGAAGGCTTTAATTCATTCTAGAGTTGTCTAACAAACTAATGGTTATTCACCAGCCAGAAACTGTCAAAACCACCTCAGTTCTTCGACCATTATTCAAAGTATTACCAGCGAGTACAATTATAGAGAGCCTCATAAAGTCGGGTTATATTGAGAGATAAAGGAGAGCCTTCGGTGTTTATCAATTCGTTATGGATTGGATTCGCTGTGGATTCGTTGTACCAGTTTTCCGACCCCGACGGGACAAGACTATGCCTTGCCTGAACAGCGGGGTTGGACCGATGACTACGTGTATTCTGCAAGGCACCTCTAACGAGTGCGTTACACGTACTCTTAAGCTATAATAAGCTGCCAAAACTTAGAAGAGCTGTACGAGGTCATATATTACCATTGGAATCCTTCAATGAACGATTTGAGAACATCATATACAACATCATGCAGCAGATTTAGACAAGACATTGTCCGACATATTTTGGTTATCATAGTGGAGATCTGGGCACGTTTTGAGTAGCAATTAAAACTTTTCTTAGAACGTCTATTCGTTTGAATTCCAAAAAAAAGTTCGGAACTTTTCTTCTAATACGACCCGATATCACATGGTGTGGGCATTTCAATATTGCCTTCGATTTGTTTATTCGCACCAGTCATCAACGAGAGTTTTCGTATTTGTGGAGCCACCGCTGCTTAAGGACTCAGTTTACCTTATGAATATCGTCTGAGCCTGCTTCAGTTGATTCTCTACCAAATCCAGGGATAGTCGTGCTACTGCACTGCAATATTATCATCACAGGCATGCGCCATAATTACCTGAGTTTAACTGTACTTATTTGGATTTGGTTCGACACGTTATATATATCCAGCTGAGATATATGTTGATACCTAAGCCATATAGAAGATTTTCCCATCTAGAAACAAGCGTCATCTGTATCACCTGCTCTCGTGTTGATCGTTGAGTGAATCGAACGGGAGTTATTAAGTCTTTCATTTTCACTATCGCGTGTAGGAGTAAATCAATGAGTTCTCCTCGGTCTAGGGACTCGTTGAGCACCATACTTTTCTTCTAGGGTTTTCGTGAAGAACTCTGACCGACCAGGGTCGGTGGTCTTCTTGCATTACGCTTGATATCCTGAGGAATCCAGTTACTAACGGCTCTGGTCCATTGGTTGTCGTTAATACGCATTACGTGTCTGGCCCAGCCTATCTTCGACGGTTTGGCGCATAGAACAAAGTCTCTGATTTTTGTTCATTGACGTAGGTCGGAGCTTCGATTCCCTTCCCTAACTTGTGTGATATGGGATACTCCTAGCATCTTTCTTTCGACTGCGTATTCAATAACAGCATGATTTTCTATCCTGCTTACACAGCGATGAGGTTTTTGACGCATACGCTGAGGGAGGAATAATTGTGGAATCGAAAAGATGGACCCAAATTCGGTTGTCCTTTGTTTTCTTCAGTACATCCTCGACGTTCTTGAAAGCTCTCCAAGCTGCTTGCTTCCTCCTGCTCAACCCCGGAGCTAAGTCGCTCGTCATGTTGATCTCCCGATCTATATAGACGAAACTGTAGCATTCGGAGGAATTCGTTCCGTTGAGCGTGAATGGGGCATACGAAACCAATCCGTTCCTTATGAACGTCCTTTCTGTGAGATTTAGTCGAAGACCAACTTTTCGCAGGCTCTAACAAAATCGGCAAGCATACGTTCCGCTCGGCTAATGTTTGATGTTATAAGGACAATGTCATGCAAAGCGAAGATGGTTTAATTGTCGGCCATCGATTTTCACTCTCATGTTATCCAATTCCATTGTTCGCATAACGCTCTCGAGGGTGGCGGTGAATAATTTTGGCGAGATGGTATCGCCTTGCCTAACACTTACTTTGACGTCGATGCTATTGTCGTTGTGGAATGGTGATATTTTGGTTGTAGAAATTTTATATCCCTCATGAATAATCGTTATATGCCGAGTACGCACTTCCTGACTGTCCAGGACTTCCATCACTGCTTCCATCTTAACTGGGTCAAAAGCCTTCTTTAAATCGATGAAAGTGGGATAGAGCGTTCTCTTATGCTCTCTCGATACTTCACTGAGTCTTGTTATCGTATAGATTTGGTACGCCGTTCTGAATCCTTTTCGAAAACCTGTCTGGCTCAAATGGCTGTCCTTCGTCTAGTGTTCTGCCAATCCTGTTCAGGATGACTCGAGTGAAAAGTTTGTAGACCACAAACAGTGGGCAGATTGGGCGATGGTCCCGGTATCGTTGAAGCTAGTCTTTTTGAACAATACCACAGTCTTTCTGGTCTTTCACTGAGCAGAAACCTTCCACTCAGGCAGGTAAAATGTGGTGAGGATATCCAGAGGTTTTATGAAGATTAGTGAAAGATTCTTCTGTCTGAACTTTGTTTTGTTCGATTCTTTATCAACGAAATGGCATGTCGGATTTCGGAAGGCAGAACCGGTAGTACAACATATCCATGCTCCTTTATTTTATATGATGGAAGGTGGACGTGGCTATCGAAGAGATCCGAGTAGAATTCGTGAATGATTTTCTCCATTGCCTTTCTGGACGCAGTAACTGTTCTGTCTGGACGTCGGAGTGCATTCATCTTGGTCTTGTAATTGGCGAAGCCTTGGTGGGCTTTGCAAATTTTTTTCTCAGCCTCTGCAGCTTTGCCCATTACTGCTGCTCTTCTCTCCCTAAGATCTTTTATCGCATCTCTGTATTGCTTCGCAAGTTCGGACGTTAGTTCGCGGTTGCCTGCAGCTCGTGCGATTCCGCGCTGGCGTAACAGCTCGAGTGCTCTGGAGACAGACGTCTATTGGTGGTTTTCGAAGTCCCAGCTTTCATAGATCACCGAAAGCTGATCGTTTTTCTCGTCGATATTTTCAAGAACGGCATCCGCCCAGTAGCCGACTATTTTAATGAATACATATTCTTCCATGGTGGTTTTGGGACTTTGTTCTTTGAATTTTGCCGGTTTTTTCTCGCTTGCGCGCAAACCGAATTCTTGTATGGAAGAGGTGATGGTTTGATATGGTGTCGAATTTTGGAACGACAGCGAAATAGGCTAGAGAAAACCATCAACTTACTATGATGTGGTTATTTCGTTATGGCACTCTCCAATGGGACACTCCCCCTTCTAGCGTTTAGCGCGGGTCTTTTGGTATTACGAGTTACCAAGAATGGTCTTGGCCGTCATGATCAGCTCAAAGTGCCGCTTACCTTGGTCGTTCTATTCTAAACTGTAGGTTTCAGTGTGGCGTTTTTCAGACATTCTCGTATGTCCATTCTTAGCGATAAAATCTCCAATGGTGAGCTTGAAGAATTCATTGTCTTCTCTGTAGAATTCCAAGTCTATCCAGAACGTTTCAACTTTTTCTCCGTTATAGCTTGATGTCGGCGCGTAAACGACTAAGATTGTCAAATCCGGTATTGATCTACATCTCTTCAATCATAAACGCCCGAATCGGATTGTTAGTTGTTCGAATAAATCAATTTTCATGACCAAGCTCGTGTTGCCGAGAGAGCCGACACCGCCGACACTCTACTGTCGCATGTTCCGAGGGGCAATTCTTTTCCGGTGTCATAGACGGCATTGAATGCCCGACGTTTGCTCGACTCGGTCACTCTAATGACGTCGTACCTCACCCTTCTTTTCTGCATGATCAAGTCCTCTATCGATAGCCCAGAAGCAAGTGTGCGTGCAATGTACGTGCAGATCGTCGCCATAGTCGTTTGCGGTTTAGGCAGCTTAGAATGGCCCTGCGATTTTAGCAGCGTCCTCGTACTCATCCTTTTCCTACGCTGGCATATGGGGGGCTCTCTAGAGGTCAGAGAAATTAGTCCTATTTATTTTTACTGTGTTTGGCTTTTCTCACACCCACGTATAGCTTGGTGAGCCCCGAACGTGGTTGCTGGCTATAGTCACGGGTACCTTTCCAGTCTCTTCCAAGGTGGATGGGGAGGTTATTTGCTTTCTTTGTTGGAGGCGACTCCTTACCACTTCCCGTATAATTCCCTATCACTTGATTGTAGGCTTTTGGCCGAATTAACACGTAGAACGCAATCCGCATAGCGAGAACACACCCATGGACGCATACATGAATATGTCTTCGTAGATACAGATAGCATGCGCCAAATCGGCGTAGCAGAAACTGGTAGTTCAGTCTCCAGAACCATCTACGTCTCAGGGAATCAAAGGCCGCTTGTGGTCCGCGGTTAAACCTCTAGCCACCATCTGAGCACGTGCCACCTTTCATCTTGACTAAGCGAGATGAGAGCGTTCTATTTGGAAGAACCGTGGAGAAATAAACGTAACATTTATTATCTTCAATAAGTATCTCTCTCTTTCTGATCCAGGTGAGTTTATTCACGATGAAAAGAACGATGAAGTGAACGCAAGGTGCAGGTCATCCTTAGAAAGGCCACGTAAAAAATGCATAGAAATGTTTGGTGTTCAAGTCAACTAACCATTTTTGAAGTTGAACATTAATTAATTGCTCAATTACACTACGTTGCTTAATCAACAGAAAACTTGAGGGCGTTATTATGGGGAAGATTGCCTCTACATTGTGTGAATTGCTGTAACTGCCGCACCTCACGGCTCCATAGATGGTCTTGGAACGCTATTGTTATTAGACTTCAAGCATTATAAATAATAATTTTCTTCCATCTATTTTTCACTTTTAAGAAATCATGTGCAACCTCAATGGCGAGATGATGGATCAACTTGGCCCATAAGCGACCAAATATTTGTCCTGGAAATTGAGGAATGGAATGCTCATCTTTGCAGCGGCGGGTTGACTGTATCTTCTATAGGCACGTAGCCATGTCCATGTATTCTTGCGCAGGTAAGCTTGCATTAATACGAACTGTATCCAGGACGTCTATTTTGCCAGGTTTGTAGTAAGAGTTTCAGTCCCGTTGTATGTTAGAGGGCTCGCATTTGCCTCCAAAAATTAGTCTTGCTTCATGTGGGCTAGACTCGTAAGGAGCCCAAGTCTAAATAATGGAGCGTGACGGCTAGAGATAGATACCATCTCTTCAAAAGGAAACATAAAAAGGTAGTGAAACTCCGACTGAGAAAGAAGTACGGAAACTTTAATGGCACCAACTTGGATCAACCCATGCAGATTACAGGTGATTTATTGTGCAACAACTCGGACATGGCCGTAGGTCAAGTTCCCGTACTTGGTTAACATAGCCAACCATGTTCTGATAGCGGAAAATTGGCAGAAGATTTATCACCACATGTAGAGTACAAAGGAGTGTGGACATAGATGTTATACCTTTTTATTTTCTGCCTACTATAATTTCGCGGCAGCGTACTAAGCGAAATACAACCACAACGTTGCTGAGATATTTGCAAAACTCTAGACCGCAGGTGTCTATGGTGGGGAACGAACGCGCTATTGTCCTTTCCGGGGAGTAACGCGTTCACCACCACACCATGCAGGTCCTTTGTTTCGTCTGTTTTGTTTATTACCCTGCCGCGAAATCATAGTAGGCAGAAAATGAAAAGGTATAACATTGTGATTTCAACTACAGCCGCAGTTTAACTGGGTTCTATGCCGATTTGGGCGCCCCAGATCAATCCCGCTGGCAGGTGATTGCTGTGGCAAAGATCGATAGAAATAGCTGAGAGACAGGCGAAACAAAGGACATGCATGGTGTGGTGGTGAACGCGTTACTCTCCGGAAAGGACAATAGCGCGTTCGTTTCCCACCATAGACACCTGCGGTCTAGAGTTTCGCAAATATCTCAGCAACGTTGTGGTTGTGGACATAGACTCGGATCATCGGCACTGAGGAAGAGAAAGGCCTTGAAACGTCAATCGGATAAAGTTTATTTATCAGCTTCGTCTAAGCTCAACAATTTAAACACATGTTGATTAGTCATACCTAGGTTGAAGCAAAGTCGGGTTTTGAAATACAACGCAGTAGATTTAAACACTCCAACTTCTCCGCAGTTAAGATGCATTTATCGCCACTATTGGACAAACCCAGCCAACTGCGGGGAAATTGTTTGTGAACGTAGAATACCTGCAACATGGTTCATTTGTATGAACTAATAACAGTTATATGACGCCAATTATTCTTTCAAGAAGAACGGTAGCGCAGTAGTAGTAACGCTGTTAACATGAGCACTGTGCTGGTCTGACCCTAACCCAGGCTCACCATGCCCTTCATCCCTTCGGGGTCGGAAATTGCTACCAGACTTAGCTAGGCCTAATTATTTTTTCAAACTCATGCTGGAGCGCTTTAGTCCGGCTGCCTCATTACTCGAGGGTGACTCGACTCGATCGGCATTCAACGACATTCATGAAGAATACAACAATCGTCAAGCAGCAGCCGAATACACACGCAAACAGTTCGAAAAGCTTTCTAGGTGATAGATGGGAGAAAACGAAACGAACGTAGGAAGCGCTGTAGTCTTCAAAGTAGATTTAAACGCGGCCACGTAAAAAATTGCATTCTCTTTATATCATTTTTTATTCTGATTATGAATGGCATGAATTTGGCATGTGCTAACACTAGAAATAGTGCACACTCAGAGCTGTTCACACCTATTTCAGCTTAGTAAGATTGAGCAGAGTTAAGGATCAGTATCGTCAGTGACACAATACTCACCAGGTAATACAGTCACACTCTACCTATAAGCGCCCTGCGCAGATCAGTCTCTTAGCGAGGCACCATGCACTCGACTCCGATCTTAACGTGATAAAGGTGACTGAGTTCATATTGGGCCCTTACAATTGCTCGCTAGAGTTCCTGATGTATAAACTCAGTTTTTCCCCTTCAAACGAAATCTGTGTCAATTTCCTTGATCTGAAGTGGCAGAAGGTCTGCTTTTCGCGAAGCGTGGAAATGAACCAACGACGACGTGTGTATTATAAGGCACGCCCGCGCTTCGTCACAAGAAGTCTGTCTTTATATGGTTAATATTTCCAAAAATTCAAGATATTATCAGGTGATATAAGTAGAATAGAATTTCACTAGCCAATAGTTGCAGGCTGGATCTAATTGAAATGAATAGGGAGGAACGTTTTGTTGGTTTGGTTATAATCACAAAGTCATGACCATATAGTGAGCAGGCCAAACATACAAAAAGAATGAAAGATGATCGCTCCTCTACACTAGTACAGAAAAACGGTATTGGTAAATATCACCACATCTTTTTGTTGTCCGCATCATAAGAGTTAATTTTTAGTGTCTCCCTCACCAGAACTAATATTCGTTTGGATGAGGAAATCACCGGATGATAAATCGCCGTCGAACGATTAGTTGTGTAAGCGCTTGATTCATTTCGTCTACTGAGAATTCTAGTCCTGAGACATCAAACCATCCTTGCTTCTTCAAGGACGTCGATTGCATGTGACGACGATATAAGAATGTGCTACCTAGAATAGCAGAGCTGGTTTCGAATTTGAGAAAATATCACATCCAACCAGAACTGAATAACGCAGCTGATTCGCCTTACGAATCCCACCACCTCTATTGTTGACGCTTGCAAAAACAACAAAAATGAAGCGAGAGCTGCATGCCGTAAAAGAAGCCACCGTTTAAGTGAATATTTAAAGAAAAACTTTTTTTTATTCTGTACGAACTGCTACCACATTTGTAGATCCCAGCTCCTTCCTTTAGATTCATTTCCTCGCATTCGGCTTTTATGAAAGTCTTCAGAATTGCAGGTTCGGTTCTTGCTTTATAATTTTTGGTCATCTTCACGAATGTCGTTGAATGCCGGTTGAGCTCATTCTCTCTCAAGTCCTCGGGTAACCGTGCTAAGGTATTACCAAATCTTCATTGTATGTAGACACCATGTTTTGTGAATTGGAGATAATAGGTTGATCTCAGACAACTGTATTAGCAATTTCTTGACACCAGAGAAATGTGAGAGAAAGCAAGTCCGAGCGCTACCACTTTGCTGCGCATCCAGGGTTTGACTTGTACTCTTAATAAATAAATATTGTTGTCGGGAAAATCATGTCGCTGAGCAAAATTTATTTGTCCAGATGTTTAACAAACTACATAATGTACGAAAGCATGTCAGCTAAACTTCGTGTAGTCGAACTCATCAAAAAACAAAATGTAAGACCGTGTATAGGTTCGACAGCGGCCTGAAAATCTGTCGCTATCTCTATTCGACGTTAAGTCCAATCCTATCCGAACGTGGAGTTTTTTTTGCAAACTCATGTTAACCGTGGTATGGTGCATCTAGGTGTTAACCACACGTAGTAGCCTGACGTTACGAATCGGAAGAAGTATTGCTGCCATGGGGCTGAGATTCTTCTAAAACAGTAGTTTTTCCTGCAAATAGTCGGGCCGACCAAGTACGATCCAATGCAGACCAACTGCGGTTGTGATTTCGTAAAAATTACTGAAAGAACAATTTAGTTCCTATTCTTTACAACACTGTTTCTCCGCAGTTAAGATGCATTTATCGCCGATGGTGGAAAAATACAACTAACGGCGGGGAAAGCAGTGAAGTAACGGATTCTGAAATAGTTCTTCACGGGACGGATTTCGGATGAGAAATGATAAAAAAGAAACTTTTAAGCACATTAGAAAAGTTGCTAGATTGCAGAAGATGAAGCTTAGCTGACACAACACTGATATAGCAGCTTTACTGGTTTGCTAGAGCAAATTATTCACGATCATTGAAATAGAAGCGCGACAAGAAATGGAAAGTTTAAAGCCAACTAAAACATATTTGCTTGGATTGCATGATTTAGCGTAAATTACTAGAACTTTCCTGGAGAAAGAACTTGTGGAAAATCACAAAAATGGGAAAGAAAACGAGAAGAGGACCATTGCTGGATAATCTTAATAACCATTCATCGCGTTCAAATTTCTTGCGAGAATACTACTGCCAGTTACTGTGAATCACATTATGTCTCGGAATTATTTCCTCATAGGTCTTAAAGGGATCAGGGTCATGGTATACAGCGATATGCGAGACGTTCCTCGACAACAGATGTAGGCAGCGACAATATACTGGCGATTTGATGATGGTGTCGCTAGAGTTATTATGGCTACAGATGCAGAAAATTGGGTGGAGTTACGAATATCAATCAACCTGGAGAGGCTTACAGTGTCACCGGCTAATTTGCCTAATCGGGTTACGATTCGCCGCTCGCGATTCTGCCATAGTAAAATGATTAATGAAATTCGTGAAGTACATGGGTATAATTGTTGCTATTCGACTGCTATTCGTAACTACAATGACATCCGTCGTTCTCAACTCTGATGGATTAACTCGGTCATCGTCAGCCAACTCACGTATTGGTTTATGTTTGTCACACTGATTCGAACGATGCGAAATGGATAGGCAGGTATAACTATGGAAATAGTTCCTAGTGGCAATCTTACGATTTTCCACGGCAGCCAAAGAAGGCTACGACGGTCGTCCTAGTCATTCATTCAGATCTCACCTTACCGTAAATCGCTCATCATAGGTTCAAGTAGGCGATGAACAAGGGATGGTTGATTAGTGGAGTGCATTTTACCAACACTCATAATTAACCGCGTTTTGAAAATCTTGCTATTGCACCGTATTGAATTTTCACGTTACAATAGCCTTAGAGTATTTCTGACTACAGAAGTCTAGAAGTGTGAGGCTTTTTTGATTGGTGAAAGTCAATACTTCAAAACCGAAATAGGTTTGGTTTACGTAGTGTGTACGGTTTTCTTCTTCGTGCTACCTAACTAATAATTATTCGCTGGCCATTCAGTTAGCAATGAATTAAAAATTTTCTAGCTGACTGAACTCAGAATGCTTCGATGATGTAGAAAGAAAAGTATAATGGTCTCGTCAACCTTCTTGATAAAATCGGCGTACTCCCTGTTAATTCTACAGGGTAACGTTCATACAGCGCAGAAATTCGACAACAGAGTCGGTTCTGAGAGACATATGAAATACGGAAGTTTATTCCTCATAGAAGCTCCACTAGTTCAGGACGAAAAAACAAGTGGAATAGAATCTCTTAGGATGTAGCCTGTAAATAGAACAAGCAGCTGAGCCTCGCTAAAGGTAGTCACGGATTCGAAGGGCTACTGAGGTTTTGTATTTTGCCTTTATGTCATCGTCCTTGTGATTGTATTTTACATCGCATCCTGCCATGAAAAAGTAGAGAGTATGTAACAGCTAAATATTGTGGAATCCCATCATTGTCGTTACAATTGTGTCCTTTCGATCGCATGTCAATCGGGGACGAATATTGATTAATGTTCAGACATAGTGATAAACTTGGAACCTTAAAAGTCACACTCTCTATCTTCCTATCCTTTTACCGATCTCTACTTTACCCTAAAAAAATCTACCTGTCCTCTCGATGCTTCTGTGATACGACAATCGCCTCTGTGTTCGTCATGTGGCGAACCTTCTTGGTAGGGCTTAAGTTTAGAAAAATTTTGTCATGGCCGTCACTCTCTCGATTGTTTCGGTTGCTGTATAAACCTTGTCTACGTCACATTTTGTGTTAAAAGGAACAGCCCTCTACCAGGCGAAACCACTAGGAAGCCTCAGAAAAGTCCTTTTTTTAATTCACTTTTATGATTCTTGATTCTTTTATGATTCTATGATTTATGATTCGGCGATTGCTCACTTAGTACACAGAAACTAGGGCAGAGCGATTGCTGCTCATAAGCCGTGCACTAAGATGTTTCCGCTATAGAAAGCATTCAAGACGGCACGCATTGAATTCAGTGCATGTCAAGAGTGAAGGTATGTATGTTGGACCTGAGTAACGTCTGAATAATTAGTTAGAGTAACAGTAAGTTAAGGATTAAATAATAATTGCGATTACAGAGGTATTTAGACCGGGTTTACAAGGATTTGTTGGGACCATGCTAGTATTTGAGGAGCAAAATCATTTACAGTTTTATATGGATGACGAATTTTGTATATTTGAGACTTTTATATTTAATACTACTCTTGCAAAATACAATAGAGATGGAAACCGGAAAAAAAACTCTAAGGTTCTTGTATATCTCAACAGCTTTCGTTTCAAGTAAACTTTTTACGATGCTTGCAGTTCATAGGTAACTGGACTATAGTTATACAAGGGAAGATGGAATGTTTTACATTGGTACTAACTTCTATGAAACTTCTATGAACGAGATGCCGTGCAATAATTCATGAATGAGTGTTAGTTTGATCGAACGCCGAGACAATCGAGCCTCAATCTATGGGTAGTCGAAAAATTGGTATAAATCTATCCCTCCAGTCGACGAAAGTAAGATGTCAAGACCTCAGAATGTTCTACAGCAGATATTTCAAGAATCTAGGAGAAATCATTTAGACTAATGCCCAACAACAAACGGTATTCATAAAAATACAAAGTCCTTGGGTGGCCGTGGAAACCACGCGATAATTTGAAGACTTTCGCGGATAATGAATGCGGGGCAATGAATCAAATGAAAGGCACTTTGAGAGCCGCTCAGTATATGAAGTTAGATCACATAAAACATGCGATTTAACTCTTAAGCAAAGGTTAAAATAAGGCGAAAACATTTGCTGCTTTCCAGAGTGAGATTATGAAAAACAACATCCTAGCTAACTTTAGCAGAGTAGCACAGAACAAAAGGAAAAACCTTTTTAAAAAACTGGCACCATGTATAGGACTTGAAGCGACCCATGGCTCTATGTTCTAACTTAGGTTCGACAAAGCAGCAGCGAATGTGTCAAGGAAAATGGTTTTCCACAAAGGCCGAGACTGCCTGTGGAGAGAAGATGTCTCAGTACGAGTACTCCATAGTTCAACACGAGTTCAACTAGACTGGCGTCTAACGTCAGTTACGAAGAAGTGAAAGCTCTCAAGCGGAATCCGAATCCACGACACCAAGATCCTAACAACCTCATGGATGCCCTGTGCAAAAACAACGAACCGAAAGAATGAAATGCAGGGATGTGTGAAGTTGGGTATAATGATGAATGCGTAGAAGTAGCACTAGGCAAGCCATTGAATTACACTGAATGGATCCCTAAGTAGTAGTCACCTTTATCACCACCACATTAGGTATTAAGCTGTGACGAGAGCGGGATGGACATGATGAAGCATTTTTGCATGCATCGAGTTTTTGACTATTCTCAACTGCGGTGATTTTCGCCAGGTACAAAAAGTCATTGCGAATTAGTTGAGCTGCAGACCGACAGCACAGTCATTACAGTCATCTTTTGGTGCAAATTTGGCCCTGGATAGTCTTAAGAAGTTCCACCTTGTTCCAACCATTATGAGAACGCTGTTGGTTGTCGCGTGTGATTCATTTTTCGTTGCACGTCATAAAATCATAATAAAATTTGTCCTTTTCATTGCATATAAGAAACGCAAGGCAGAAATCATGACAACAACCTCCTTTATCACCGCTCAATGTCCTACACCCATTTACAGAGCTCTTTCATTTTTCCCGTGTTTCCCAAGCGACAAACGTCTGTTGGATTGTGGCCGTTGATCAATATCTTTCAAATTAACCGTCATTTAACCTCCGAATTACTAATCAATACCGTTCTGGATTATTAACTAACACAAGAATGACAAACAGCTCTATTTGGCTAACGTTTCGACGTCTTTGCCTTTCTCATCCGGCTCTTAGGAAGACACGAAATGTATAATAGTATCACAAAGGAGTCATAGAATCACATTTGAGCGAACAAACTACTTAAGGGAGGGCATGTAACAAGACGGACTTTTTTTTTTCACTGGGGTTACTTTCTTTGGCAACCCATAGATTTCTTTACGTATTTGATGTATGGCTTTTCAACTTTTGACTTCCTACAACTCCACTGGCACACTCGAAACAAGAAGTAACGTAGACGTGCGACGAGCTGTGGCAACAGCATAATGATGTGTGAGGGAAAAGCTCTTGATGTACTGCTCCACGTCATCAAAAGCAAAGATAAGGTGCTCTGGGTGGTTTCTTAGTGACACTTACAATATTGGCAAACATGATATCTCCACATGAGAGTTTTAAAAGCTTCACAACACTAAACCTTTGGATGCCGTAGTAGCGAATGATGCAGAATAATATTGTGTTTTATCAAACCAGTAGTAATTTCCAAAACGGATTTATAACTGGTTGGAGATCTACTCGACAGAAACACTGAACTCATTCTCAGATTGGTCTCTCTGTTCGTTGTTAAGTCCCTTTCGAGTCACACGCATACAAAAGAAAACCCTTAGCAACAGCAAGTTGATTAGCTACGAATTTGTCAAATTTTGTAATTTCACTGACAGCTTCCCTTTATGTAAGTTCCTGGATTTTGTCATTCATCAAAAGCAAGACCGATAACTTTCTAATGACCAGTAATGTCTGCGCTGTGATGTATGAAGGTAACAAACCCACAAGTTGTCTTCAAAGTCCACCAGTGTGACATCTTCCATTAGTTAAGAAATCTAAGATCCTTTGTATGCGTTACTAGCGACACACTCGTTAATCCCTCTACAAGAAAAAATTGGCACCGGATTCGAGTATAGTGGAATTAATATCACTACCATACATTCTAATCTATTCACCTGTTTCATTCCTAATCCCGTTAATCCACAATGGAGTTGGACGTACACCAGTAAATTCTCCATTCATTAAGTCGTATATGAAAGCTGCTCATTGAGCTTTGCTTCTCCAAGTAGCTTTTAATTTTGTAGTTTATGACAAAAGAATTTCCATAGGTAGACTGGTAAGTTGTACTGTGAATAGGTAAGGGTACCAGCGAATGGCTAGTAGTTCATCTTTAACAATGTACTGAGCTTATTCCCTGAACCCGGCGCTTATACGCTGTCCTGGCGATTCCCAATCGATAAATTGTGGGCTTTTGGAAGCATCAACATGCAGACTGCAATTACCATAAAACAAATAACGTGCAGCGCAATAGTTAGGGCCGTACCGCACCACATCCACGGACTCCGGCCCAATTCATCGCACAAGCCCGCCATTCCCTCCATACCCAAGGGGCCGACAAATTGGCACCAGCCTTGTACGACAGTATTTCCCTTCTTCTATCCTATAAGATCTACCTTTCACATCTACTGCACGGATCTTAGCAATTCTCGAATTCGATTCGACTTTCGCGTCTACGACGGTCTCGAACTTTTCGCACGTAGGTTCGGCTTTTGCCTCAGAGTTATAATCTTCTTTACGAATACTGTCGAACGTTGGCCGAGTTGACTCTCTCTTGAGTTCTGCCATAGCCGAGCTAATGTGTCCCTACCTGGATTGGAAAGAGTGTTTCTGTTCTGTAAGCAGAAAAGTCTGATACTAATATCTTGAGATTGATCAATTGCTTATGAAAATGGCAACGATTCGACTTCCGATTTATAATGTTGCAGGCGGGTAACGCATCATGATGGTCGGTATCGCTACCACTGCGTTGCACGTCAGTAACATTTTAAACCGCAAATCGAATCTTTGGCCTTTCTATAAGGGATTGATCAACGCCTCTTGCTTTATTCTTTACACTTTATAGTGAGCACAACATGGGCATCCATTTAGTAGAGAAGAGAAAAAGAGCCAATCTTCTGAATCCACCAGTGTCTCGTGAAAATAGAGGGCCATATTTGGTTAATGCTGGGCTCACACTATTCGCCAGTACGTTGCAGACCACGTATCCTTGCAACTATAAGTTTCGAAATCTTTTTGATGAGGCAGCTACTGTTTCAATAACAGAATTCTTTCCTAGGCGTCGTTTTTGGTAAGAGGCAAGCCTCTATGGGTGATAATTATTAAGGTGTTAAATGTTGCAAGAAAAAAAGAAAGATGAATGTTACGTTTTTTTTTTCATCTGAATAGTGCGTCTCCATCCATCTGCGATTCTCACGTCCAAAATGGATAGACTTAGCCCTTTATTGTAATTGAAACCAGTTATTTCTTAAATTGCTGAGCGTTAAGCATTAAAACCAAATATTCCAACCTTTTACTCTTTTGTGGTGTTGTTTAAAATTTTTGAAAACCTTTCATAGAACTATCATCGAAGATCGGCATTTCCATCTCCACGACCCGTTGGCCTAAAACTATTGGTAAAAGTTAGGTGCCGGTAAACGTTATCGCATACCCTTTTTATGTAAGATAGATAATAAAGAAAATAAAGGGTTTAGCGATGACCAACCCCATAAGGGTACCTCATGAATTCGAGCCCACTTATGACGCACAAGAGATGATTGAGTACATCTCTGGCATGTGCAGTGGCTTAATGGAGTTTACCGATCTACATCTTTACGTATTTTTTACATTTATATTTTTCAGAACTACGCCTTTCAGGTAAATCTATATCATTTTAGAGGGCGAATGTGACTGAGTGGTCGGAGGCGCCCTGCAACACGCACGTGATCGATCTCCGCACATGGCTCATCAAGCTTTCCGTCCCTTTGGAGTCGGCAAGCAAATTAAGTCTGGGAGAGTAGTAGAACCGGCTCGATGCATCATTAGGGCACCGCGAGTCATTGTAAAGGCCAGATATGCATTCAATCATCTCTAAATAATGCTTGGTGAAGTCGACTGCATGGCGCATCTCCCAGGGATTGATCAACGCCAAGAGCTCTATCCTTTATCCTTTTTATATTATTCTACGATTCGAAAATATATTTTCCAGAAATATTTTGCTGACTCTAGAGAGTGGAAGGATTGGCTAACCCATGGCTTTGGAATGAACTAGCGGCTATACGTGTTTTGCAAAACACCTCTAACCACTGCGATATACGCACCCTTCTCTTTTGAATGCTAGCACAAGTTCTCTGACTGCAATCCGATTTTCCATTTAGTTTTGTGCAGTTAAGTAGATCTACACTTCTTCTGTAGTCGGTACCCGAAACGGGTACTCTTGAGCAGCACTTCTATAGTCGCAGATGATCGTCTTTGTGTTTCTCTACTACTTAGAAACTCAGCATTTATTTCATTACTTCTGATGGAAACAAGCAACGTTGCTGACGATTAATCTCTTGATAATTAAAAAATTATGTTCGCAACACTCACCAATAGACTATAGCGAGCGGTTCTTTGCTTTCACGTTTTCGTCATCGGGATATCGCAGAAAACAAACGAATGAGTGAATGGACGGATGAATGGACTTGCATACATAGAGTAGCAAACTAATTGGCGAAGCCACTTCGACGTACAAACACAGATTGCCATGGTTGCAAACCTATTCTTGCTCTCCACGTAAAGCACAACGCCTTCAAGCTACCGTATCGATCGGTGTTAACGTTGGAGCGCGTTAACCGAACCTTCAGTTGATGATCCCGTTAGTTGTCGTCGTCGCTCGGCGTCATTAATTGAACTGTGCGCCAAGACTTTTGACAAACGGCTAGTTGTGGGAAATAGGTGGGAAGAAAAATGAGATATACGATCGCCATCAAGCGGGTTGCTATGGTGCTTCGCTCATGGCGTTGAACCCGTAATTGCGACTTTCAGGATGTTTTCGGTTTTCTCTTGCTCATCATTTCTTTTATCGCAGTATTCTTATGGGGGAAGTTCAATTCGCTTAGTCTATATAATCCTTCATTGCAGCAATATTATTAGGCACTTGCTTTAGCTCACTCCGGTTGTCTCGTCTCAGGAGGACGATAACAAAGGTCTAACCCTTGTCATCGTATTCCCGTTATGTTTATCGTACTTTTGTCCTAATTCAATTCCCAAAGCTGTACATCTTATCGGTAAGATGATGTTTGTCGTCTCACCTCGCTTTTTTATCCAAATAATCCTTGTAATGTGCATGAAAAGTGGTGGACTTCATGAATCCTTGAGGATTTACTTAGGAAGAAATGACTTTTTCCTCTTTCAGGAGAATAAGGCTCTATTTAAAGCAGCAGACTGATGCCTGCTAAGAACAAGAAGGGTGACTAAAACGACATGTATAAACAAACATGCTGGAAGTCTACAACATTTTGCCTTTTCATTTCCGTTGTTTTTTCATATTTCTCAGCGCCAAGCTTTCGGTGTTTATCATTCTCTAAAGGGTGTCCCATCCATTCGACTTTATCAAACATCGCAGGGTTGAATGAATGCATGTCTAGCCATGCAATTATTTGCGGTGGCTTCAGCAGGACTAAACCCACAAGCGAAAGAATTAGAAAGGTAGAAGATGTAATAAATATTGGATGCTTAGAAACAGCCTAACATTTCTACCAAATCAACAAGCAGATGTGCATGAATTGATCGAAATTTAAAGAGAAAACCATGCGACCTGTGCTTTTCCTTCACAAAAAACCATGCCTATTTTCTATGAAAGTGCAAAATATAGCTGGAAATGAAACCTGTAGAAAGACTGACTGTGCTGAATAAACTTCATGGGTACACATAGTGCAGTGGCTTAGGAGTTCACTGCAGTGCAAACATGATAACTTGTTCAGTTCCGTACCCGGGGTTAGTCCTGCCTTTCATCCTCTTAGGACTGATGAAATGATAGCAGACCTGTCGGTGAGGATGAAAACACTGACATTATAATGCTTAATTTTCATTCAATACGTCTTCTTATTTTATGACAGAGCACGGCATAAGCTACAATGAATTTGAATGAATTTCCAGTTGGCGGGTGATTGCTGAAAGCACCGTTAAAGTAAAAAACAGGCTGAGAGAAAGACAAAGCAAGGGTCCCGGTTAATGCAGTGGATAATACGTTAGCCACGGGAAAGCATAACTGAGGGTTCGAAATACATCTGACGTTCCGAGCTTTGCTTACTGATACACGCACAGATTGGTCACCGAAAGTTCCTGTATATACCAAATGTGAATTCAATCACTCCTACTACTCTAGGATTGAATGCATAGCGTGTCTTGAAGGGATTTATCAAGGCCAGATGATTTGTTACGCCACTCATTGGATGATCAATGGATGACAAAACTCTAAAACTTTAGCTATGATGCAGAGACATCCATCATCAGGCTTGGTGTGGAGGATCTAAAGTCATCTACCTTTAGTCGAGGAATCCTAAAAAAAACCGATACAAACCCTAAAAGCGTTCTCTTTATTGAATTTAGACAACTGCAGGCTCCTAAATCGTAATGCCTTACGCTCAAAAAATGGTGGTGGAGCTATTCTTCTCCATGACAACGCTAAATCGCATCTCTCTTAAATGATTCAGCAAAAATTCTTCACCTTCTTTGCGGTTTCTTTGTGATACCTCTCATTTTGAAAACAAGTTTCTTTCTGAGACAATAACATTTCCCAAGAAACTCCGTCAAATGTCTTTTTTTCAAAAGGTTCGTTTAAAATCTCATGATGATTCACTTGATGGATTTCGATTAAGTGAATGAAACTAGGATTGTACACCTGTTCTCCTTCAAATTTTTGATGAGAAGCGTGGACCATATTCATAAAATTCGTTAAAAGCATCCGGATTTTTCTTCTACTCACTTTAGTAAATATCAGTTAAGGTTTTGGTCAACAGATCTGAGTGCTTTGTAACAAGCCTTAATCGGTGTGCTAAGCTACCATACCTTTAGAATGAATGGCAGTGGGACGAAGCTTTCAAGCCTTTAGATCTTCCGTTGAGCATTCCGTTGTGGGAAATCGGCAGTTTCATAGCTGAAAAACATCGAAATCGCTTTCATTAGAAGAAAACGCTGCTCAGATTTTCGGATAAGTCGAAAGGCTTTTGAACTTTGCGTTGAATTTTAAACGGGTTTGGGCCAAGGAACTCGTTTCGGTACCGGAGAACTGTAAGATAGAACGACTGAGCTTTGATGGGAACATATTCTCATAAAATTAACTCCACTTATTTTTTTTATAACTAATCGCGAGAGCGATCGATAATTAATGTCAAGCAGTTTCACTCCATTAAGAATTACACTCTTCTGCATAGTTACATCTTACTGATATTTCCTTTGTTTATTTTAGCTTCTTTCATTCTACTTTAGTCAGCTGCAGTAGGAAGCTGCTGTAATCGTTGGATTGGGTCGTTTCAGACAAGAAGACAAATGTTTTCTCGTTTGAAAGTTCATAGGGTCTCATTATCTGCCAACAAGTTTCAAAATCGTCTCTATTGTCGTAGAAAATCCATTTTGCCATTATAATGATAATGGAAGCTAATTCCAAGAAAACATCATGGAAGTTTTTTCTAAGGGCAGAGTTCTCAGCGACAAATGGCATGAGTGAATGCCAGTGAAGCCAGTGATGTTAATCATTCCGTTCGTTGTTTCACATTCTTAATCTATCATAGTCTTCGGATTTGCGAATGGGTTTGGTTATTACTTTAAGATTTTTGATTCCTTATCAATGTCGCTGAATGCTAACCGATGTTGTTTCTCCAATCCTGGAATAACTCTACCAAAGCATTCCCTAGTTTCCAGTACAGGCAGTCTCTATCATTTGATTGGAGGCCTTTTCTAACAAACTAGTCTGGTACCGATTTGCTAGCCCGAAAAGACTGAAAAGCTTAGTCTTCATGACACGTGGTCGAGCCACAGAGTATGTTTCTACTTCCTAGTATCCGTAACCACTGCGCTTCTTACGATACTTGTTCATGATAGCCGAAAAGAACCTAGTAAATTAAGAGAGCTAAAAAATCTGCGGAGAACATCGTTATTTACGCTAAAAAGACTTCAAACAGGATGAAATACAGAAGACTGACTCGATATGATGTGGTATAACTTTTCCGAAATACTTTCCTAGTTGAAGAAGTTAAAAATCCATCACGATTTTTCGAATGGCTACCTATAGTTTCTCTAAGAGATATTCCGTAGCCTTCTAACAAATGTCGGACACACTGGTTGATTCTTTCGGGGAAGACTGGCTTCATACTCGAAGTCGCGATCACTCTTGTACCAAAATAGAGCTTTAAAAAAGTGATTAAATGGTTTACTTTTTAATCTACTGCCTACCACAACTTTCGTGGTAGGGTCTTATTCGAATTCAAGCACACCGTATTGAGATATTTACAAAATTTGAACTCCGTTCCAGATCGAACCACGACTACCCTTTCCGGTGGCCTTGCGCATTACACACTGTGCCACGGAGGCTGTTGCTCTGCGTTTTTCTCAGCTAGTTTTCCATCTACCAGAGCCATCAGCAATCACCCGTCAACGGATTGATCCGGAAAGCCCACATTTTTTACGAATATCTCAGCACGTTGTTGATGACTAAATGGTTTTGAAAAAGGTTAGCCAAAAAATGTGCATTTTCAAAAGCTTGTAGCTGAATTTCGAAAAGTTTAAAAAATTTGACAACATGAGTAGAAGGAAAAGTGTTATAAATTGACCATCCTTCGTTCAGCTGGCATACTACGGTACAATTTGAATATTCGAAGGTGTTACAACAAGCCGAGGAATGCTTGTTGCTTAGGTGACAATCCTCCTAAGCCAACAACGTGGTATTTTTTCACACGCCTACTTTCTTTATGGCCTTTAAATTCTCTATGATGAGAAAGTGTTTTTGAATATTGTCGCATTTTATAGAGAACCCATTGATCAATAAGTTTCTAGCTTCTTGTTTTATGGCACTCCATTTGGAAGTGTTCTTGTTGTCGAAATGCGATTTATGACAAGAGGTACTATCTCGTAGCAGGGTCATCAAACTAAGAAAGTGTTTAAGATTTCCGTCTGAAAGCTCAGCTGAAAGTAAACCAATTTGAAATACTAATGTGTTCTTGGAAGCGACACATTATTGATGACCTAGGAAATCTCTAGAAAGGCTTGTGAGACTCCAAGAAACGAAAATCTGGGCAATATAACGAATTGGAAGTTAAACAGTAATTGCGTTACTGCGTTAAACTGGTTAACCGTCCAAGAATTTATTTATGTTAACTACTGAGTTCTGTTAATTACTCTACCAATATGGGCGAGTGTAGCGAAGTGGTTAGAGGTGTTCTGCAATTCACATGAGATGGATCTCGCGCCCCACGCTCGGCAAGCCTTCCATCTCTCTGGGGTCGGCAATTTGGTACCAGACTTGTCTGGTATGATAGCAGCATTGGCTCGATACATCGTTAGGTCTCCACGAGTAATTTTAAAGGCTAGATATGCATTCAGTCACCTCCAACGATACTTAATGAAGTCGAATGCTTAGTGCATTCCTCAAAGATTGATCAGCGCTGAGAGCTTTATCCTTTATCCTTTTACTCTACCAATTGGTATCATGTTGAGTCTCATAATGTAGCTTCGTACAACTCAGTATTTAGCCCAAAATGAAAAATACGCCCAAAATGATACGTCTACTCTTTTATGCATAAGCAGTTGCTGCTTCTCTGATCAGATGTTGTCACCAAAACGTTCTAGATCGACGAATGTTAGACAGCTTTTATAGAAAATTAAATATGATCTTTCAGCAAAGCTTTGTACATACTTATTTATCAATTCCAAATTCTCCAATTTTTTAGAACTTTAGTGATAGAATTAAAAGTGAGCTTCCAAAGCGATGGAGCTTCCAAATGCTTTGAACTTTTCTCCGCTAAAAACATAGTTTTTATTGTTAGACTACCTTTCTCATTTATATTATTACTTACTTAGATACGAAGATAGCCCACGTGCACAAGGGGTACACTCCAACATGTCTTCCAATAGTAACCTTCTTTGCAATTTGGGTAGTTTCTCCCGAGGGTATAATCGTCATGGGATCGTCAGCATAAAATGTGAAATCAGGTTATAGAAATAGAACAAGGAAATAGTATAAAAGCGGAATGCGGAGCTCAGACCTCCGAAATTTATCCCCTTTTCAAGGTCCAGGAGAATGTACGTTTTTCGCGGAGCATTTATAGGCTGTTCATACAGTGAGAAGAGCGAAAGAAAGAACGACGAAGGGAACAATGGGGTGGGCTGCAGGCAATATGAGCTTTCCAAGGTTTAAAAAGGCGAAATCCGCGGAAGCTTCAGCTTTTGTCATTAAAAAGTAAAGCACCGCTAGAGGTAAATGGATGTATATCTTGCCTATACATGTATTTACGGTAGCCTCCCGTTGTGTGATGTCAATGATGATATCAGTGAGATAAATCTAACACTAATCTGCCGACTCCAAAAGGATGGAAAACCTGATGAGCTTGGGACGCGGAATCGAACCAACGACTACGTGTGTATTGCAGGTCGTCCCTAACCTTTGAGCTACATTCGAAGCCCTTATGCTATAATCATATTTCTCTGTATGTACTCTTTCTTTGATGAGCTTACACGAGGTTGATAATGATGTTTATTTTCGGCTAACGTTTCGACGTCTTCGCCTTCCTCAGAGAAGTCTTTCGACTGCTACTTCGAAATTTCGTCTTCCTCATGAATGTCGTACAATGCCGGTCGAGTCGATTCTCCTCGAAACCTTGAGGTTAACTGAGCCATGGCGTTCCCACGTTGATTGCAGGAGAGCATTGGGAAAGAGATCGAACTAGCTCCTTTGCTTCTTGATCGACGGCATCACCTCATTATCAACCTCGTGTAAGGTCATCAAAGAAAGAATACATATTGATTAGTGATACCTAGGTTCAAGGAAAGTCGGCTTCGAAATATTTCTCTGTATTTATACGAAACGACATTGCGCAATGTGCGAAACCTCGGTCTTCTTCCATTCGTATGGTTTTCTCGTATCCTTCATTACAAAGTGCTTTTGATTCCACGTGTCAGTTCAGGTATCGCCTGAGAAACTTGTTCGCTTCACGGATCTTGTTGAATGGTAATGGAGTAGGTCCTTGCTGCAATCCTGGGTCCGCTCTACTTGGACGATTCCTGGTCTACAGAGGCAGTCACTAACCTCTATGAATCAGAATATGCTTTTCCATACAAATTTTATGGCAATTTGCACTAGTTCTGCGAGCAACGTAATTGGATGAGTTGAGCAGGAGGTTATACAAGTATTGTACGTCATCTCTAAACACTGTACTTGCCATGCCCTATTTCCAATTTTCTCCCAACAGTTTACCACCTCATTGTTGTTTGGAGGTGTTCCTGGGTGTCGGACTGCGATGTACAGCGGGGGATTCATCCCTGGCAGGGTCTCCCAAGCTGGGAAGGAGTCCGGTTTTTTCATCAGGAAGCCTAGCTAACAGTAAACCATTACCAGGATCCCACCACCATTCTGGTATCAAAGTCGCATGGTGACCAATCTCCCTCTGACCCACTAGGGCTGCGACTGCCCGTGGTGGTGAAGACTTGAGGCATACTTTGGCCAGGCTAACCTCGGGACTCCAGGGAACCATAGTGGCTTAATCAGCAAGTCTCCGAAAAATGGAGATTATAGTGGGACCCGCCCAACAAGTGAGGACGGGCTATTCAAGCATCAAGTAAGTAAGTATTTCCAATTTATAATTAGACTTTAGTAGAAAGAGCCGATAGCACAGTGGTAATGATGTCCATCATCAAATGCATGGTGCTAGTTCGATTTCGCTTCGGTCCAACCAAGCCTTTCATTCTTCCGGGGTCTGGAAATTGGTACCGGAATTGCCTGGGAAAATGTCGCTCTCTGCAATCCAACTGGGAACGCTTCAGCCCGGCTGTCTCAGGATTCCAGGGAGTATTACTCGTTCAGCATTTCACGATATTCAAGATGAAATGAAAATCCTCAAGAGTAACCGAAGCGACACGTAAAAGTTGGGTGATCTTCGTGGACAATGGATGCGAGGAAACGAATCGAATGTGAGAAGTGCCGGGATCCGCACAGTATATGTGAAGACGGGTCATTTAAAAAAGCTTGGGTTTTTTTATTGTTAGCTCTTAGCTGACGTCCGGAGTAACTTGTGTAAAAGCAAGACCACGTCGACGCCACAGGGGGTGGTTGTGGTTAGGAGGCAGGTTAGCCCTGATCGTTGCCCAGGTGGTGCTGTTTCTGTACAGAATTAGGAGACGCCTTCTAGGCTTTGGTTACTTTTCTTGGAAGATGAAACTTTTTCTGAACGCTCAAAATCGCAGCTAAAATGCGGTCACATTGAGGTGAGGGTGTGAGATTCACGGTAGCATAGTCGGGAGTTTCCATTTCTCACAGACAAACTTCAGGCAATTGTTGATAGCGTGACTCATATTGGGCTCGCAATTGACTAGAAGTTGCTGTTGAGCTTTAAGCTAACATATTTCTGGTCATCATGAAATTGATTAGCTGAGATAGAAACTGCTAGAATGTGCAGATAATTCCAACAAAATATTGTTTACTTATTTGACCACAATAAAGTAGTGCTAGATTTTTGGGACCGGAATGGTTTTTTGTTCTCGTTTTTTCCTAGAAGCCTGTATCTCAACCAGCCAGGACAAGTGGCATTCCGGTATTCGTCGCTTATATTACGAGTTTCGTGCCCATGTTAAATTTTTCAAGAGGAAAATATAGCATTAAATACGCCTTTAAATGGAGATTTCTTTAAAGAAGTTGCTCGCATACGATTGACTTGAAAAGTTTTTCCCATAGATTTTTTCACCGAAAGGTTCACACATTCGCCAGTGCATTGATACTGTGTTCATACGAACTGCCCTTGTTGAGATGGCGCAAGGTCGGTGGGTCCCACCCTCAGCAACACAGCTCTAAGGAAGGCGAAATCGCCGAACCAACGAGCAACGACAATAACAACAACAACAGCAACGAAAGCTTATACCAACCCCGCATCAGCTCAACAAGGACTGTTCGTAGGAACGTGTACATAGTTACGTCGGCTATTTTGCTGAAGTTTATAGAAAGTCGGTCTTTTGAGTTCTTTCCGGTTACATTGTACCAATTTCGTATAGTAAAAATACTCAATCAGCATGTCGTTCTAATTATGACTGACTATCGAAAATCTAGCAAACGAGTGGTGGGGCGGCTTCAAATGTAGTCACCTACTATGACTGTTCTGGACCAGTTCTACGAGCGAGTATTGAGCGACCTGACTCAAACAAATGGCGTATTCAATTCACCAGCATCGGTTCCGCGTAGGCTTTCCGCGTATCGTTCGACACTACGGATCCTTTCTGATTTTCTATAGAGATCGATAACGATTCTATTCGGAAATTGGTGCGTGTTGTTACATTCAATCTGAAAAAAACGTTATTGATGTACTGGAGCGCTGGCCGTGGCTTTTTGAAGCAAACAAGAATCGCTGAATGCTGCCGTTGTCTAGTTCATGTTACATTGAGTTCCTTTTTGTTCTTTTCTCGACACCACATTTGTTCTTTGTAAACTCTTTTCATTATCAAACACATTGGAATCTGTACGATTGAAACTGGTCGATGACCTTCTTAATGTCAATATTTGTTCCCAAACATAAATTTCTTTGTTAACACTCACAATGATTGAACGGGTAACACCGAATTCCGATTTTTCGACACCTGGCCATAATTTCGTAGTCGTTGGAGCATTTCAAGAGTGGAGAACTTCAGAAATTCAAAGAGACCTATTTCTATTGGCTTGTATAAACTGTTCATAGACGATGTCTCAGTTTTAAATATGCCTAGAGCTAAATTTCTCCCTAAATTGAAGACCAAATCCATGTGTTGAAATTTTGAGCTAACACTGATGAATAGGTTTATTCGACTAACGTTTCGACGTCTTCGCTTTCATGAGAACTGATGATCCGAGTCGATCGTCCACAGTCGTTCGTTTTCTCGCTCGACATGATGTCTTCGTTCGCTCTTCGACGGATCATTGGCTCTGATGAAGCCCACGACGTCGAAACGTTAGCTGAATAAACCTATTTATCACCTTCATGTGAGCTTAGTAGTTTAAACACATGTTGATTATCTATCTACATCGTTAAATGGTGGTCCGTTTGAAAGTTATTGTTCTGCCAAATTTATGCTTCACAAATTTCGAATACCGAAGTGAAAGCCGGTGTTTAACATCACCTTTGAACGGTCGATCATTCTTAAAAGAACCATTTTCTATGAACTTCGGCATAAATAGTTAATATACTTACTTATATGATCTTATAAACTGATCTTGCTGAGCTGATGTGAGGTTGGTATAGGTTTTTGCTGTCATTGTTATTGTTGTTGTTGTTGTTGTTGTTGTTGTTGTTGTTGTTGTTGTTGTTGTTGTTGTTGTCGTTGTTGTTGTTGGTCGATAGCTGACGTTTCGGCGATTTCGTCTTCCTCAGAATCGAGCTATTCCGAGTGGGACGTAAACCTATACCAACCTCACTTCAGCTCAGCAAGATCAGTTTATAAGGTCGATCATTCTTTTATCCCTACCTTCATTTTTGACTGCGGTTTTAATTTCGTGTTCGAGTCAACTAGTAGGAAAACCGAACAATGGAATCGTTGCCGAAAAGATAGCTTACTCGGATCCACTTCATGGCGAAGACACTTCTGAATACGACTATGCAAAATTAGGTCAGGACTCCAGACAGCATCAAATTCCTTATCCAGCAGTAGGGTGCCTCGAACACTGGGTGCTCCAGTCTATGAGTCAGGCGGTGAGACAACCGGTGAGAAGCCACAAAACCTAGGGTTGTGTTGGACGTCACTGGAGCCGGATCTAACGAACATACACACAACACACTGCGCAGATTGTCCGTTAACACGTATAATACCAGAACACTCTCCTCAGAGACCAATCTCGATCTCAACGTTTTTCTTGAAGCTGCGTATCGCATCGAATTCCGTGTGATCACCTTAAAAGAAATAAAAATTAGGCTTTGTCGTCCACACATCCATTCTTTCTTTCGGCGACTCTTATAAGATCCTTTCCTCTCGCAGAAGCGTCCTCTGTTTTTAACCAAGGCGTGATAAGAAGATCACTATCATGAAATGCTATTCAACGACGATGAATCTGGTGAGTATAAATTGGATGCATTCTATTATCAGTTGAAGAAAGTTATCCACATTGAAAAGTTATAACAAACTCATCGTCGGAAATTTCGTTGCCGGAACGAAATGGCTGGCGAGGCAATTACTGGATAGGAAATTTCAGATTAGGGGAAGGAAATGAGGGTGGGAGCCGTCTTGCAGTGGTCTGGGTTATAACACACCTCCTTCACCAGAAGAAAGAAAGCCGCCGCTTGACATTGAAGCCTCCAGGCGGCACAGTTTATATGAAGATCGACCATATCTTGACAAACAGAGGATGGTGCTTACTTGACACATCGGCAGTCCTACCATTCAGTATTGGATCCGACCACCGCCATCAACACGCCAAGAATCGTTTCTGCCGTTAGCTGGGAAGGAATTCACGTCGTCGACCAAGAAGAAAAATCCAGCTGTATATGATGAGAACATTCTAAACGAAATCTTATCTATACGTAAATCTTATCTATACGTGACTAGCAAATTAAGAAAGACCCTTTTGAAGACCACGAGCTGCTTGGAGAAAGGCTTAAAAGTTATGCAAGGTTTGCCTCAGCTTCTCAAACAAGAGGAGATCGCATCTCCATTAACACGAAGGAGCTGCTCGACAGTAGAAGGAAATTGAAGCTACTGCAACGTGCTTAACACGGTTATTAATAAGAGCCAGATGAATAAGAGCTTTGTTGCAAGGTCTACATCGGTCCGGACAGCAAAAATTCTTGGAAGCAGGTAAAAGCCAGTTTGAAAAACAGTCGTCGAGACATGTCCGAGCAGAATGCCTCGTTGTAATCCCTAATGAGCGAAAATGGGACCACTAAAATTCCTGCCTGGACGTGGGATTAGTAATGAAAAAGTTTTGCACCACTTTTCTTTTTTTCACAGTTTCCATCCTTGACCTTAAAATCTTCGGTGGAAGAAAACCATCTGGAATTCCTCCATTTGAGATTCAAGTTTCGATGGAAAGCACGAAAAAGACACAGCACCAAGACACTACAGTATCACCGCCTGTAATCCACAATTTACATGTGCTTTTTGCAAACCATGTGACATGCTACCTTCAAGAGGAGAAATTCCAGGCTGTAGAGAGCGCCACGCACGGCCACAATGCCGAAAAAAAGTAATCGAAGAGGTCTTCATAGCCATTGTCTTATGTCTGTTGAGTGCTCTCTAGAAGTTCATCATGAAGACTATCTCTCTCGCATATAAAGAACATTGGATAAGGAACAACCCATTGAACAAGCAGAATTTCGAAAGGAACTTTGCTGTATGGACCACATCCAAACCGTGTCCAGGGTTGTTGAAGTTTTTCGGTAATACAATCCTTCTCTCTTCCTGATTTTTGTCGAATGTGAAAAAGGACTCGACGGTGTCGAGACGAAGGCAAACCCATCAGCTCTCGTTGATCAAGCAGTGGAGCTGTCTTGCATAAGAAAACCATCTCACTGTTGTCGAAATTGCACTACGAAAATACAGCTTTTCCACCGACCTCTAAGCATAACCATAGAAAAAAAAGTTCGCCAAGGCAACATCATATCGCCACCATTTATTGCTGCATTGCAGTGGATGATGATGATACTCGATATGTACGAGAAAACCATACGTATTGATGGACAGCCTCTATGAAATCTTCGCCGACGATAATGTTTTCTTCTCAAGAAGCCAACGAAGCAGAGACGATAATGAATGAGCACAATGCATCTAGAAAAAGATCGGTCTACGTATAAATCGGTAAAAGACTCATTTCATGAAGAAGAAATCGTGGGAAGGCGAGCAAATCAAACTTGATCGTTCTCTGACCACAGAGGCCTCATTGTACTACTCATAGCATGTGGCACAGTACCTACAAAACGTTTGAACGACGTCTTCTAAAATATAACAGGAGTACACATTACCTAGCCGGAATGCGAAACTCTGATCTTCGAAATCTGTCTCATCTTGGAGACCCAGAAGAATACACATGAATGGTGAAACATTGATGAGAAGACCATATGGTGAGAGTAATAGGCGACAGATGACGAAAAGAACTAGGGCGCGGAACCCATAGGAATGCAAGGGTCACCTAGGGCAATCACCTACACGTTGTTCGGATGCGTTCGTAACTAATTTTAAACAGTTGTACTCGCAGCTGCAGTTGTTTTACAGATCACGGCATGAAACTTGCACTCGGCACCATGCTTGATTCGAACCACCACCAAGGAAGACGATTACGAAGCAAATAGCCGAATAGAAATTGTGTTGGAGTTCGCACAACTCGTCAAGGCGGGCCGTCCAAGTGTCCAAATATCCAAGTAACGTGGAAGCTGCAAACCGTAACGCTAAACTGGGATCACCACGCTATCCTCATCGGCAAAATCCCGCTTCTTCATTCCAATTAGTGAAGTTGAAGTATGCAGACTTGATGGAGAAATTGTTATTATTTTTGCTCAAGTGCATCGAATAATGCACGCCTGGCGTTACATGTTAGCAACAGAAGTGCTTTCGATTTTGTAAGACATTGTTGTCTTGTCAAAAAGTCACGTAAGCCATAAACTTAAAAAACCTGCAAATTCTTGATAAAACGCTCCAGTTTTTCACTTTTTCACTGCTCTTTAAGCATAGAGTATAGGGGCAGAGAGGGCAGAGCATAACATAGAAGCAAACACTGAGCAGAGAGCCTGCTGCAGTTCCACATTTTTTCACGGAATACTTTGAAACCTGAATAAGCCCTCTCATTGTTAGGTATATAAGACAAGCCCTTTCAGTCACATCATCTTGCAGCTACTAATGTTCAGTCCATACACGAAATGTATTCTCATTCTATCACATAGTTTTCATCAATCAAGCATTTTAGAACCACTGATTAACCTTCCGTGTTAGAGGACTATGCAGGGCCTTTTGAACAGAAGTAGAAAGATATATTCAATCAATGCCGAGGTTAATAGAAAGTCGGACTTATAATAGTCTACTTCAAACTTGTTATTATAAAGGCTATCACTCCTAATAGCAGAAATTTCCTTGAATTGTCGAATGAGTTGGTAGGTGACAGCAAATCCTCTATTCTCTGTCGACTACCTCGAACCTACTCAAAAGGCCCTGCATAGTCCTCTAACACGGAAAGCATTACACTTTTGCGTTAAGGCCCAAGCTTTTTTTTCGTAATTTTCCTCTATCAAATGGTTCTACACAGGTAAACCTTCCAGTTATACGGAAGAGAATACATATACTTACCGGTGACTTGTCGGACTTCCTCACGGCTTGTTTATAAGATGCAATCGGTGCTGTTTCCTAAATCTTTTCATTTTAAAAACAGTGAGGAATTGATGTGCTGAGTGAAATCCGCAAGAGCACAAACACATTCACAAAGTAAGTTACGAATACGTAAGCTTGCATACGGTTGATCAAAGCTCTTCAATTCACCAGGGCCAGTGAGCGGTTTTGGTGAAATTAGTGTTATGTGTTATGCAACGAGCACAAGTACAAAGAATGCAAGGAATGCAAGTCCAAGCGCACTAAGTCAGTGTTAAATCTTCTACTCTTGACTCGATGGTGTACCATGTGGCATGGGACCAACCCAGGTTAATCTTACTCATATCAGAGCTAACAAGAATTAACAAGTCATATTAATAACCAAATTCTATAATTTTGAAAAATAAGACGTCTGAACGAAAGTAAAACACTCACCTTTTCTCGAATTTTTATCATTTCGACGCCTTAGGCACGGCAACCAAGCACTTCTCGTTTAAGACTCAGTTAGTTCCTGTTAAGTCTAGCTAATAATAGATAAAATACAGACTTGTCATCGGTCGGCATTTAATGCACTGGCTAAATCGACATTCACGGCTTCGTGAATAGGCATCAATCGATGAGAATGATCAGCGCTAATAACATTGTTATTTCCCTTTATAATGGAAGCTTCGAATGGTATTCGCCTATCCACAACGCAGCCGACTCGTTCCTATCTCTCCTTTCTGCTTCTCTCTTATTTCACTATTGCGTTTTAAAATTTGCATTATATTTGCATAGCACGGTTTCGTAATCAGAATATTTGGCCAGAAATGGACCAAATAAAGATAAGAGTGGACTTCCAAGGAATGAACGAAAACGTACTCAGATGCGGCCACCTACAAGGTAAGAAGACATGTTTGTACCTTCAGTCAACCTCATGTATTTGCAGCTGGAAACGACTTATGAGCGGCAAAACGATGCATCCGGACAGTTACGTTCAGAAATAGATTATCACTACTTAAGAATACGATAACAGATATGAAAAGTCAAAGACTGAGGCATTTGATGTCGCAATGCATATTTGGCTCAGAGAGGTGCTTTGCAATACACAGGTGGTCAGCTGCTTGATCCCAGACCAGGGGGCCGCAAAGCATGCCATCCTTCGGGAGACGGGAAATTGGTATCAAAGGTGTCAAAAATGATTTGAAAAAAATACTGGCTTGATACTTAAATTATTGAGCTAATAGAGATTTCTAGGAATTTCTTCTGACGAGATGAAATATTAACAAAGCGACGTCTGCTGCGGGATTGATTTTAATTTTTATTTGTGTACCAACTAATGAAATACCGCCTACTGTTGGTTGCCCACCAAAAAATTGGTCATGCCGGGTGACGCGAGTCGAGAACCGTTTTGTATAAAATGTCACCAAGGACTGAATAGCACAACGTTAATGATGCCGATAATCACGAACACGATGCTGGTTCGATCCTGCTCCGTGGTCACCAAGCATCTCACGCCTACGGCATCAAGAGTTTGATAATGGTCTTATCCGGGAAAAACCACCCTTTGCTGTTTACGTGGGGATGCTTTAGCTCGGCTATCTCAGGGCTCCATGAAGAACTAACTCGACCAACCTTTAGCGGCATTCATGATGAGAGGGAAATTCTCAAAAAGCAGCCGAAGCCACGGATAAAATGTCGAAAGGTTTTCGTAGATGTAGGATGTGAAAAAACCAATCAAATGTGAGAAGTGTTGGGAATCCGCATAGATGTGAAGGAGGGCTTATTTTAAAAAAGTAAATAAAAGTGCACTGCCGAGTGAGGTTTTCCATTCAAACGATGCTCCGGTTCAGTGTATTCTGCTCGATACGAGTGCGATCATCCACGCGACAACGACCGGCTGTGAACAATCAATTCAGACCAATCTATTTCCTAACCTGGTGAGAACGCCGGAAAGCTAGCCCAATAAAAAGAAGTTTGTATAAACCTCGTCTGAGCTGAATAAACTAAGGCAGTATCTATACCATTCTTGCCGAACTTTGAAGAACTGTGTTTTTTAAAATACTGAAGTAATGCTCAATGCTCAGTAATGTAAGTTGCCTTACCAACATGCCCCGTTTTGTACTTACTTATAAAAACTCATAAGTTAGTATCCAGCGATGATCTTGCGTCTACCGATCCATCACTATTTAAGGTTAGACCTATCATTAGCTGTGTAGACGGGCCAACGGACAGGATAACATGGTTTTTAACCCTCATATTTAACCAGTTGTTGAAACACATTCCAGCCCATCTTGCGAATACCCAGATGTTTCTGCATCGTCTACGTACTGCGCAGCCCAAAAGCGCGTACGTAATAGAGTCCTTCGACGTTACCGCCCTTTATACAAACGTGTCGAATGACTCCGCACTGCAAGCCATATTCGAACTCTTTATACAACACGAAGGAAAAATAAACATGTATGGCTTTAAAACAGAGCAGTTTATGGCACTCTTAAAAGAGCTGCTCAATCTTCAGATGGTCAGGAAAGTACTACGCTCAAATAAGTGGGTTGGCAATGGGACAACGATTGGCACCTAGTCTCGCCATTGCTTTATGTCTAAGTGGAAGTACTGGTGATTCATCTCAGGCCGCTACTCTACTGTAAATATATAGGTGACTGTTTTGTCCTTTGCTCAACACAAGAGGAAATGGTCAAATGTTTCGAGTTGTTGAATAAACAGTCAGCGTATATCAAGTTCACCCGAGACAAACTGGATGAAAAATGGATTCCATTCCTGAACGCCCAAATTAACCGGTCAGAAAATGGCTACATTACGAAGTGGTACTGAAAGCCAAGTAGTAAAAATATCTTGACTTATTACCTCTCCTCTCACCTCTCTCACAAGAAAAGGGCGCTTGTGAGAAATATGTTTCCAACAGCAACCAACGTGTGCACGGGAAGAGAGCAGAGAGAGGAGTCCCGGAACTTGGCACGGCAAATAGCCGTTTCTAATGGCTACGAAACTGTAGCTCAGAATAGGTGTAGAGGAAATCGTAGGCCTCAAAACGACAACTCTAACGATAGAAGGGTCCCGTTTATCCTACCCTTCATCTCAAATGATATAAGTACAGCTATAAAACGCTGCTTAAGAAGGGCGGGCTTAGAGAATTCGGTGAGCGTAGTTGAAATACCACCGAGTAATCTTAAGCGCCAGCTAGTTCGTAACCGCCTATATGACCGTCTATGTGCAGCTCAAAATTGCATAATTTGCCCCAGTGGTAGAGACGGTGATTGCATGAGCTCGGGTATAGTTTATCTGATCTCCTGTAAGACGTGTGGTGACGAATACATTGGCGAAACGGGTAGACCCCTCTGTGTCCGCATGAAAGAACACCTAGCCGGCAAAAATAGACCAAATACCCCGCTAGGCACGCATAGGACCCAGAGACATAACGGGGACGACTTCGAGCTATGTGTCACGATCCTCGCACGCGAATCAAGAACACAGGCGCGAAAAACTCTCTAGGCACTCTGGATTAATTCCAGAAATCCGAAAATGAACCGCAGGGAAGAATGCCTCATTATCACGCGTGATATAGGGCAGTATATAAAACTGCTTTTCTGATGTGAGGGGCACATTATAGTTCTACGTGATTTCTGTGCGGTTGGTCTCTACGTGACATACTTAGTGGAAACCTCATAGGAAGCGGTGAGTGTGCAAAGCTGTGTTCAAAGTGATTGAAATCTTGGTTTGGAGTTTCTTTGTTTGGTTATGGAGGCGTCTGGCCGAGTGGATTGCTGTCAACTTGACCTTTCCAGGCTCTGAGGAAGGCGAAATCCGCCGAAACGTCAGCTTAATCGTGAACAAAGAATAGTAACACCTCGCGTTTGCTCAACAAAAATACGAAGAAAATCACTGAAGTAATGCGTTATTAGTTCCTCAAAAGATATTTCATAGCCCATTAGGAATTCAAGGAATGCATGGTCTAACATCGGAGAATTCATCAACGTTGAATACACTTTGTTCTATCATATGTTGCTGAATAATTAGTTGATTTTAGCAATTGATCATGGGTTAACACGGCATGAGTGATTTCAATGGGGAAAACGTGAATTGAAGGTCATGGTGTTTTTGCCTTGAGATATTAATGCATACTGCGAGTTACCAGTCTTTGATGTGTCGGATTGGTCTGTTCCTTTCCACATTCAAGTATTCTGGATGATGGTGGATGTATTTAACTGTCATACAGTCTGAATCTCGCATTTCGAGTCGCTCAAAAGCTCACTACAGTACGATTTGGAAAATACGCTATGCGTTATTTTACAGTACCCTGACACGAATAAAACCTTCACTCTAGCAAGACTTTCCAATATATCTGGATACTCTAAGCAGCCTTATTGTGCACTCGACAAACAAAACAAAACACCGAAAAATTCTAAGACTTTTATGAAAGTGATTTGATCAATCTCTGAGGGATGCGCCATGCATTCGACGCCGAAATCGATCCCATGTGTATGTTGCAGGGAGGCTCAGACCACTTAGCCACACGCACGCACATTGTGCAGTATCAAAAGTAATGATTAATATGTAGGGATCTAAGGTATAGTGGACAACAAACGAACGAATGCTGTGGTCAGTACTGCACGTTTCCAATGTATGGAATTCATTCCATCCTTGTAGACTCAACGATTTCCAACGGTACAGTGCTAGATAACAATACATGATTAACACATAAGGGACGCGCACCACTTAGCGTGACTCCATGAGAGCAGTTTTTCGTCGGTTATGAACTTTCTGGTTTTTTGACAATAAAAAACAGTTTTCAGTAAATAGAGCGCTTATGGGAATGTGAACATGACAATGTTGCGGAAGAGAATTTATTCGGTTCCCTATGCATTTGTTGAGCAAGCACAAGGCGCTAGAATACAAAGAATTGTTTGAGCAATACAGAAGTTAATAGAAAGTCGATGGTGGGAATTAATTTATCTTTCTATGGGAGTGGATAGTGCGCAGGCTACTATTCTGGCGCTACTGGTCTAATTATGTAAATACATTACTGTAAGTACTTAGAAGCATTTTGCACTCTGTGTTGCGTCCCATTGCTATCAGTACTTAGCAGTGTTTTCCACTCTGTTTTGCGTCTCATTGCTGTCAGTATTTGGAAGCATCTTGCACTCTGTATTGCGTCCGTTTCGGTGTTTTTCATGTAAACACATTCTATGCCTTAACTTGAATAAAATAAGATAACAGTTCATTGTTAGCCTTACTACCAGTCGATTAACTTCGTCGAAGAAAGGTTTTTTGTTGAGTGCGAAGAATTTTTTTAAGTGCCATTCCTAAAATTTCGATTAGCTATTAGATGATGCATATAGTGCGATAAAACGTTTCTGAAACGCACTAAATTGAAAGTGGACACTATAGCATCCTTATCGTTCCCTGGCCCAAACTCGCATGGGCACTGTAGTCTCTAGGCGTCATGGGTTAACACATACTTATCATTCCTTCCTGATCAGTGATGAACTTTTTTCTGTAAGTTTTTTCCTCATTGTTACAACAACTGTCGTCTTAATAATGAACGAAGGCAATGCTATCGTTCTTTGACATGCTATTATATTTTTCGGTTCCGCCATAAATCTCCCATTTTCGGTTGTGAAGAATATGAGCAGTCATTAAGCGTGTGTGTATGTCTTTGTATATGTGTATATATACATATATACATATACATATTTATACACGCGTGCTTATATACAATATATGAGCGTATGTTTCTGTATATGGACATGTATGTGTGTATGTGTATGTGTGTGTGTGTGTGTGTGTGTGTGTG